>LR812519.1:53258392-53430892 GCA_903798195.1 Danio kyathit
TACCGTCTGTCTGTCTGTCTGTCTGTCTGACTGATTGATTGACTGGGCGACCGGCCAATCGACTGACCAACCCTCCTCCTTCCCTAAACCCAACCAATTTTACCGATTGACCCGCCCACCCACTTACTTCCCAACCAACTGTTTACAAAAGCCGTCCAGAAAAAGAAAATCGCTCGTCTGATTTTTACCACGTTTTCGGATTTTACCACATTCTCACCCTGTTGTTCATTCGTTCATTTTATTTTTTTGGATTCTGTTTTTGTCTTACCTGATTTCTGGAACCGCTCTTTCCCGGACTCGAACCCGGTCGTCGTGGTCAACTCCTCTCTGCGTCTCAAGTCCGCCGACGTACACGCCGAGCTAACGGGACAAACTGGTTACGGCGGGAAAGGCCTCCACACGGAGGTAAGCGATCACCCGGTAAGCGACAAAAGGAACGGCGTCATACCGCCCCGTATCGTTCGTTTAAAAAATGAAATGCAGCCATACGTACCTCCTGCTACATAATTTGCGGTCTCCAGAAACGTCCACGGGACAACGTTTTCAGAATGAGCCTGTGTTGTTTTTTTCTGAGAATGCAGGAACTGGATTTGACACATGAACAGTATGTGATAGGGCTGAACAATATATCATTTGAGCATCGTTATCGCAATGTGTGTATCTGCAAAAGTCACATTGCAGGATTAGATTATTTATTTAAAATTAAAGGATAAAGATACTATTAAATATTTGTATATATTTTTTTATCATTTATACAATGATGACCTTGTAAGTTTTGATTTAATTGTTCAATTTCTGTACTTGAATACTGTTAGACTCCACAGAAAACCATAAAGCACTGTTTATGTATTTATTTTTGCTTGATAAAAATACTTGATCATCCCAGTCTAATTAAATAAATGAAATCTTTCCAAATAGATCATCTGGTGAAATTATATTCATATCACAATAAATTTTGCGGCATTACAAAATATCGCAATGTCATATTTTCCAATATCGTGCAGTCCTAGTATATGATCTATTTCCATGCACATGTTTAACCCTTTCTGTGGATTTTTTCACACAGCAGAGTTGAGTTGCTCATCGAATCAAGTTTCAGATCCACAAATATCCATTTCATAAATATATATCTATATATTTTTTCTTCTTTTCTAAGTCATCATCATCAGTGTCTTGCATTTCTCATCACTGATAGATCATACATGTCGATCTTTGCGGACGTTTGCGTTCAGCCATTTTCTTAGACTTCTGCCTCAGATCACATTATGGCTCGGCGGAGCAGCGCACCATGTTTAACGTTATTATAGCAGACTGACTCGCATAAGCTGACACTGACTGATCATGTTGCACATAGTGCGGTCTCGCCCAATTCATCTGTTTTAAAACAAACTCCCTCCAATTTATCTGCCGCCTCTGAGCCCGGACAGCATGCTTATGCTCTGATAAAGTGTGCAAAGCTAAGAGTTTCCCCCCATTCATTAGCATTAGCCATTCCCTGTAGTCCAAAACCTGCTCAATATTTACACTAGAGAGGATCAACAGATTTTTTTCTGCGGGGTATGTTGGCTAAACTACAATCCCAACGCCAAACCGTCAAAACCAACCACACATCTGTACCCATCACCTCCAGCATCCTCTATGTTGAAAAAGCCCTCAGAATGGCTTTTGAAGTGGGTAGAAAACTCTCAGTGGGGTAAATATTAATTTGGGTAGTTGAGCCGATAGTTTGGGATGCGAGGAATGGAAGCGAAAAAAAGGATCTTCTACACTGCTATTATTTAGAGTGCGGATGGGGCCGCTCTTTGCCTGAGTCTGCATTCATAAATCTCTTCTTGGCTCCATGAATGTAATCAGGTGCTTTGCAGAGGACACACACTGGCACAACACACTCCATCTCTCTTGTCAACAGCCGAAGCAACTCTATGGAGGGGTGTGATGGTGAAACTTGCACTTTTGGAATAAAAAAAAAAAAATATATATATATATAAGAGTGGGTTACGCATAAAGCAGAATCCTTTGGTTATCTTTCTACTCAACCTTTTTGAAGCAATGTTTTTTTCCCTGCCATGTTTTGCAAAAGAAAGAGGACAGGGTTCAAAGAGTGGGCAACGAGAACAGTGTTGTTTGTGGTGTACGTCGATGCGCATGTTGATCTTTTTACAAATGTAGGCATCGGCACTTGCTTTAAGGATTGTCAAAGGCCCGAGCATGAAAAGTACCATCTGTCTAAACTACAGTAGCATGGCTCTTTGACACCTCTTTATTCTGTTTCATCTTCACTTGCTGCACATCTCTCTCTCACTCTCTTTCTCTTTCTCTCTCTCTCATACTTGTTCTTTCACCGTCATGCAGCCTGATTACAAATCCATTTGAAGGCTTGCTCTGTGTTATGTTTGCTGTCTTTTGTTCTTCTTTTGTTCTGTCTTTTGGACGTTGTAATAAATACATATATAATTTATTGCTGAAAATGATCAATTAGTTGGTAAAGTATTTTCATGTTGCTGTTACATACATACGAGGCTGCAGGCCGAGTGCTTTAGTGTTTCACCAGTGATGGTATACAGCCATATCGCACTGCTACTAGTGTGATATTGCGTTTATACAAAAGTTCAACGGTATAATGGTGTGTATAAAAAAGAAAATTAAACACGGAGAGTCTCAAAAATCCTTTTGTATGAGGAACTACTTTCTTCTGCTATTCATTCACATCTGCAGCTGGTCAGAACAGCAGAAACCATTGCTAATTCATCAATGTCACGTTAGAGCTAGTATTTGAATGATTCTCTATAGCGTAATATCTAAAGTGATGACAAACTAGGTCATTTTGATCACATTTTAAGATTATAAGGCTGAACTGCATGAAATGCCATCAGTCTATAGAGATTCCCCAGTATGTCTTTGTTGCATTTGGGATTTTACAATAATTATCCCCAAAAAAGCCAAAGCAAAGCAAAGCAAACAATACCAGATTACTATGGTATAAATACAACTCTACAACATACAAAAGAGAGAAATTGACTTAGAATGTCACTTACCTGTTTTATAACGATTTGTTTATTTTGATTCAGCTGTAATTTGTAAGTTTTTTCTCCTCTAAGCACTTATTATGCTCTCTCTGTCACCATCTTGTGGTGGAACGTCAACCCTCTTTGCTCTGCTCAATGACGGCTAATGGCTGCCGACACGCTGAATCTTCATAATTATAAATATTTATACTATCCTTATAAATAAACTGCATAGTTGCAATCTAAACAACTACATTCTCGCCTAAAAAATGTCTCAAAAGTACATTATGTTGTCCAACAGCTGCAATATTCGTCAAACTGTAGTAAGTCTATTGATCTGCTGTCACTCTATGTGGGTGGAGTAATACACAAGGGTGAAGAGGCTGTCTGAGTGCTGTTATTGCAGAATATCGCATGACTATCAGCCAATCAGATGCGAGACATACTGTGTATATATATATATATATATATATATATATATATATATATATATATATATATATATATATATATATATATATACATTTTATATATACATTTTTTCATTATTATTCATTACGACTTTTGTTACTAAATGGTTTTTTGGTATACTAGATTTTTGACAAGCTGTTAAAATATGATGAAATATGAAATTTAGTACAGTCACTCATTCATGTTGTCTCATTTTTACATAAATATATGTTACATTGGTAACACTTTATAATAACTACACACTATGAACCATTTATTAAGCATTAGCAAATTGTGAATTCATTATCTGTTAAGCACTAACTCTACATTAATAAGCGTTAGTAAGCAGTTTATAACTGCAGCTACAAATGCTGTATTCTTGACGTACAACCACATTTATAATGTGCTTAATAATTGTACTTTCATACTTTACTAATGATTTATTTTTCATTACTAAATTAAGTATTACACTATTTACAAACCAGTTATTTAAGCATAGTTAGTTGTTTTTTAAGATCATTCAGAATGAGTTAGAAAATGATTAATAAACTATTGAAGTTAACATTTATAAATCTTATTATTCAGGCATATAGTAATAGTTAATTTATATGTTAATAAATGCTTTATTAACTCAACTTCATCCAGTTTTGTGACCTAATCTAAAGTGAGGACTATTTATGCTTTATAAATCCCTTATAAATGACAATTAAAGGCTCAGTTAAATTCTAAACAGGAAAAAAGAACATAAACGACATTCATTCCTATTCGTTTAAAGATACACAAATCAAACCGTATCAAATGAAAAATAAATCTTTGCAAGCTTATCGAAAATAAAATTACTGTACAGTTTAAACATTGCATCCTATTATATTGTTAAATTATTATATTGTTGTTGTTTTATGCAATTTTGTTGTATTTTGACACTCCTGTTATTCAGCAATGTTTAAACTTTACAGTAATTTTACTTTTTAGATAAGATTGTAAAGATTATTGGTCATTTGATACTGAGCCTTTAATTGTCATTTATAAGGGATTTATAAAGCATAAATAGTCCTCACTTTAGATTAGGTCACAAAACTGGATGAAGTTGAGTTGATAAAGCGTTTATTAACATACATAGTAACCATTACAATATGCGTGAATAATAAGATATATAAACGTTGATTTCAATAGTTTATTAATAATTTACTAACTCATTCTAAATGATCTTAAAAACCTCCAACTACTCTTAAATACAAATGGTTTGTAAATAATGCAATACTTAATTTAGTAATGAAAAATAAATCATTAGTAAAGTATGAAAGAACAATTATTAAGTACATTATAAATGTGGTTGTAAGTCAAGAACACAGCATTTGTAGCTGCAGTTATAAACTGCTTACTAACGCTTATTAATGTAGAGTTAATGCTTAACAGATAATGAATTCACTATTTGCTAATGCCCAATAAATGATTCATAGTGTGTAGTTATTATAAAGTGTTACCGTTACATTGAATGACAGTGGGGTGTTTGTTTTATTTTATTGTCACAGAAGTTAACTGATATATTATCATAGCATTTTTATATGGTTTCTGTGCATAAACGTTTCAAATAAATTGCATATAGAATGTCTGTTTCTTCTGATGCAGACACCAAAATGGAAAAAGAAATTAAAGTTCTGACCATGTTTCTTTTTTGTTCTTTATCCTTTGCTTCCACCTCTTCCGACTGGTCTTCCTTTGAATTTGTCTTCATGTTTCTCCTATATAGGTAAGTTTTTTATCTTTAAAATATTCCATAATGCTTTATGTGGCTTATCATGCTTTTTACAGTTTTTCCCAATTGTTTACACACATTTTCTGAAAGCATGCCTCATATTGTCAGAACTTCAATTCTCCTGCAAAATCAAACTTTACATTCAAAACAATGTAATTTCTTCTCAAAATGGTATTTTGTTTTTAAATGACACACACAAACCATCACATGAATAGACATTTATAAGAACAGTTGATCACTGATGTGCTTAATGTAAAACACTATGACCACTTCTTCTCCATTCATCATAATGGCTTACTGTAAGCCTTTTTTGTTCAGTGTTACACTTACTACAGACAGTACTTAGGCCTACACAAGTGCATTGTAAAATATTTCAGAATATTGTTTTTTTTTTTACAAAACATATAAATACACGGTACCAAGTATATTTTACTGTATTTTTCCCACAAAAAGACACAGTGTACACAGTATTCATCCCAACCAACACAAAGTTGCACATAACGTGGTCTACATATACCATCAACAGAAGTATTTACTGAATACAGTTACATTAAAAAAAATAAAATAAAAAAATAAATAAATTGTGTGGATTTCGGTCATAGACTTTCCATCTTCTTGCAGAAAAAAAAAAATCCTCAATAGGAGATTATGGAGGGAGATAAACAACTAAAACATGTGGGTGGGCAATGAACCAAATGCTCTGAGGTTATTAACCAAATGAGCTCTGATTTCTAAATTGCAATTTTGTGTGACAGGTGTTTACCTGTGTGATAAGTTAGTATGCAAAGTAGGGCAACTGACTTTACAATTCTGAATGACAGTGTGTTCCTTCTGAAAATTTTCACAAGAGATTTTCTGCATGAAAATTGTGTCAAATGCAGAGAATTGTGTGTAGTGTTTTGAAAAAAAATGTTTTAAATTTGAGTGTAAAGCATGAATTGTGCCTGTAGTTTAGCATAATTGGTTCAGGGGGTTGGTGAATCAGTTACATGTTGTAGTCATTGTGTCTGAAGTACAAGTAATTATGTGTAAGCAACTAAGAAAAACTGTAATACTCTCTCATGGTTTCACACATGTTGAGGAAACACTTGTTGCTTGGAAAAAGTCTTGCTGGTTTACCTTTTCTACAGTTGTTTTGAGTAGTGAATTCTACTTGATAAATGTTGAGCTGTCATATAGTGTTAAAGAGCATTAGCTCCATTTATTAGATAGATTTCAGATTTAAAATGATCTTGAAATGATCATCAAGAGATAATAATAAGGATGCATCTTTATTTTTATGTGGACGTGGATTCTTGATGAGGCTAAGTACAATCTATTTTGTAGTTTTTGTGGGAAACCTGGCATAATGCATGCAGAATTCATGATGAATTGTTAAAAGGCATGCATAACACACTAAGGAGGCTTTCAGCTTACATATTGCTTAGAGCACAAACATTATATATTTCTCATTTACCTAAAAGCTGCTGCAATGCTTTTTTTTCTTCATTTGTGTAGAGAGAGCCAGTGATTATTTAATGTACACAGGTCTATGGATGCAATATTTATAGATGACACAAACTTGTCTAAGCAATAAGAAGCTTAATTTTGTTGCCTCATAAAATCGGCAAATTCAAAAGTAGCACTGAATATTAATTTGCCGCAAAAAGCAATTCCAAAATACGTTGTGCTGAGCTCAGTGAAAGATAAATCTGAGAAGGCAGATGATGTGCAAGTTTAATGTACAGTAAGTGTACTAATTCAGTACTGAAAGCATTGATATGATTTGTTTTGATTATTTAAAAATAAGCAATTTCTTGTTACGCATATTTACAATATGGCTAAGTGACAGGTAATAATTTATGAAGTTCTATGTCAGTTGATATGCCTAAACATAATCATGTGGGAAAAAAAATTAAGTACATAAAAACATTCATTAATTTTCCTTCGTCCTAGTCCCTTATTTGTCACAGCGGAATGAACTCCCAACTATTCCAGCATATGTTTTACACAGCAATTTCCTTTCCGAGAAGGGTCTGGCTGCAGATTTGCACTTGCACTGTCAGGCTTGCACTTTCGGGCTTGCACTTTCAGGCACCCACGCTTCCTCCGCAAGTGACGTCATTTACAATCGATGTGGCAGGACAGTGCAGGACTCTTTGCATGAAAGTCCTTAACCAAAAAATCCCCCAGTTTAAAGGAATTTAAGGCTGCCATTAAGTATTTCCCTCTAGTCTTTAGTAACAATTTCCTCTTAAAACATTTAAGGGACCTAATCAGCTCCCTTAAATGAACAGATGACACTCAAAATGCAAGCATTCTCACCCAAATAAAAATGTTTTAGATAAAAGACTGTAGATAAATAATTTAATAAAACCATTTAATGAATAAACTAATATATACGTGTCTGCGCAGGAGTGCATCCATATGAAATCACAGTTTTAGTGCAGGTTCAAAAGTCTCTACATCTCGAGATCAACTCGATATGGGAACGTCTCGACTTGCTTAACGGAAAGAAAATGGCACAGATGATGTGTACTGCAGAGCTGTTTTAAGGCAAGCATTTGTTGTTCTTTACGATCTGTTTATGTAACTATAGCAACTGCGGTGCTCGTATGTTGCCAGAAACAGTGAACGCTTAGAAAAAAGGCACTTAGGTAAGGGTGACAGATAAGAAGTTTGTTGCAACGCTCTTAATTAAATCCCCTAGTTAAATTACTGAAGGACTTTCATGCAAGTGGGCACAGGTGTCAATTGCAAATGATGTCACTTGCTGAGGAAGTGCGGTTACCTGAGAGTGCAAGTCCGAGAGTGCAAGCCTGAAAGTGCAAGTGCAAATCTGCAGCCAAACTCTATTGGCTTTTTTATTGGCCTTTCCAGTCACAACCAAGTACTGGGAAATACATAAAAACAAACCAAAACAAATAACAGCATATATTTTAATGTGAAATTTTGTTGTGCTGGTTGAAAGTCTCTTCACATTCTAATAGTAATGATTATCTAAATGTATTTATTAGGGGTGTCAAAATTAATAGTTTCTTCGGTGCACCGCGATGCAGATGGGGACAATTCGATATCGGTTCAGTAATAGATCATAACCGGTTATTACGCACTGACGTCATTTATCCCCTATGCGCGATGTCGCGGTAGAATACTATGGCGAAGGAGGCGAGGGTGAGTAAAATAAACACTCCTACTACTTAAAAAGCAGATCTTTCACTGACACTGAGGAATGGTAAAGCACGAGCCGCTATTTCACTACTAGGGAGAAATGCTGTAAAACTCTAACTCTCTCTCTCTCTCTCTCACACACACACACCCTTTGGGCATTTGACCCGCTGGCATGTTCGTGAGGTAAATTTCCCTCCTCTCGGCTGTTTGTGGATCGAGACACAAGCGTGCCTGTGGTGCGAGTTTATTGTAGTGTATTTATTCTATTACGGATTACCTGATAACCGCGTATTATGTGCATATAGACTGACTCGCGGCTGTTTTTCCCGCGTCACTCATGGGTGAACAGCGCTTTCGTTTCTAAAGCCAAGCGCAGCCCTTTCTGTTGAGCGGGTGAAGACAATGACAAATCATAGGGGTGTAAGAACTTGCCAGCGCTCAAAAAGCAAGCGGGATAATATTTACATTAGTTTATTTGTTATGAAACTGTTATGAATTGCTCGTGCTGTCTTCTGAGCATGTATTGGAGTTTTCATTCACAAAGAGTGTTTTTTTTGAGCAGGTAAAATTAAAGGTACAGTTCAAATATCTTACTGCTTGTATTAAAGGACAAAATTGTATTACAAGTAATATATAAATATAAACATATTTATAGATTTTAATACAATTTTTTTTTTTTGTGTTGTAAAGAAAAAAATCTACTTATCTATGGAAAGCATCGTCAATGCTTCGTGATGCTCCGAGATATCGAATTGAACCGAATCTATGGCATGATAATCGCAACCGAACCGAACCGTGAGACCAGTGTAGGTTCACACCCCTAGTATTTATATGTATGTTTATATTCTGGGTAAGACATAAGACAAAAAAATGTTCATCCAATTAAAATTTGTCAGGCCGACAATTCCCATAATTCTGATAAGTTGCCCAAACTGTCTGTCAACAAATTTACATTTGTACCAGGGTATCCGCGGGGTCTTAAAAAGTCTTAAAGTGTCTTTAATCTCAAAAGCTAAGTTTTAGACCTTAAAAATGGCTGAAATACTGAAATACTGAAATATTGTGTTGCAGGTCTTAAATCTTTTTTCAACAGGTCTTAATTTTCCTTTGTTCATGTATAGCTGCCCAATCTGGCCATTGACACGCATACAATCACCAACAATCCATCTCAATAAAACTTTTTATTAAAAAAGTAGCATTTTTAGCTCCATTTACCATTATGTTTTAATTACCTTCCTTACAGTAACATTTGTTTAATTAATTAATTTATTTATTTATTGCTGAGGATGCTGACCTGACCTATTTTTTTATTATTAAATTGTTATTATTATTGTATTATTAAATGTATTAAATTATAATCATTTTTTGATAGGGCAAGTGAAAATCTTTTCCAAATGGGATATTCGAAAAAATCCTTAGCATTTAGCCCTGTATAAGTGTAAAATTTAATTCATAATGTCTTAAAAAGGTCTTTAAAAGGCTTAAATTTTTATTTATTGTATTTGAAAGATATTATGCTAATGGATAGCATATAGGCAGATCACCTACTGAACCTTTAACAGGTTGCATGAAATACCATACATGTCACCCATTTTATTTGCACCAGTATCTCTTTAAAATCATCAATGGCCTGCCAATAGTTAAATAGGCTTTTTTTCTCCAGCATTCATTGTCCTTCTCAACGCAATCAAGATTCCTTATGCTTCCCTCCTAATCCCATTTTTGCGCAGCGTTTTTTGATATCCCGCGGGGCAGAGGAATTACTGCGGAAATTACTGCTCTGCAAGCTTTCTTTTTTCCATCCTGTCAGAGCATAGAGTGTTCAGCTGTTATAACACAGATATCAGGTGGTTTGTTTTGTTTTTGTCACTTCGAATCTCATAACCTACTTTGTGTGGCACTTTGAGACACCAAATAGATATGTATATGTCATATAATAGAGAAATCAACAATAAATGACCTCGAATGTAGCGTATACAGCAGGTATACTGTATTTGATTCAGTTAGTAATAGAGCTTTATATTTCAGCAGCATATTGTCACTAGCAATTAAAATTCGAGTTTATGGAGTTGTTAGACATTACTTTTTGATTTCTAGATATATGAAAACATAATTCGGCGTCCACTTAAGACAAGCAAGCCACTTATGAGAAGAAAATTGTACTTCCAATGCAAAATATTGAAACAATGTGTAGCTGGTCCTTGAGGCAAATATGTTCCCTGTAAGCATGTGAGTATGTGAAATTGTTGGCAGTCTAGCTTAAACAGGAGAGCAGGCCGTACTTTCTGAATGTTGCAAATTGAGCTGCTGCTGTAGTTGCTAGGTAACCATACATTCCATCCATTCCCGTGATTATACGAAATGCAATAGAGTGCTGCAGGTACAGTATGTCGTATTTTTGTTGCCAGAGCCTGATAATGAAGTTGCGTTTTAAGACTTCTGCTTCCATCATCCTGAGGTCAGTTGTTTTGTTTAGTTTTTTCACTGAAAGAATAGCTTTGCGTTGTTGTATTGTTATGTGATCAATGTGTAGTCCAGGTATACACTACCTGACAAAAGTCTTGTCATTGATTCTAGTTGTAAGAGCAACAAATAATAATTTGACATCTAGTTGATCATTTGGAAAAGCAGCAGAAGGTAGAATTTTCAGATGAGTCATCTGTTGAATACTGCAGAAGACCTATTGGAACCCGCATGGACCCAAGATTCTCACAGAAATCAGTCAAGTTTGGTGAAGGAAAACTCATGGTTTGGGGTTACATTCAGGACGGGGGCATGCAAGAAAACTGCAGAGTGGATAGCAACATCAACAGCCTGAGGTATCAAGACATTTGTGCTGCCCATTACATTACAAACCACAGGAGAGGGCAAATTCTTCAGCAGGATAGCGCTCCTTCTCATACTTCAGCCTCCATATCAAAGTTCCTGAAAGCAAAGAATCTCAAGGTGCTCCAGGATTGGCCAGCCCAGTCACCAGACATGAACATTATTGAGCATGTCTGGGGTAAGATGAGGGAAGAGGTATTGAAGATGAATCCAAAGAATCTTGATGAACTCTAAGAGTCCTGCAAGAACGCTTTCTTTGCCATTTATTCTATACTGTACATTATTTCTGTTAAGTGATGAGACTTTTGTCTAGGAAAGGTCAGACCTTACTATTCTAATTAAATAATAAAAAAAGGTATGATCACATTTTATTTTGGTAAAATAAGCATAATCTAGGGGCCTTTGCCTTTTATATAGGCCACTTCCGATACCAAATGATCAACTAGAACTTATTATATGTTGTTCCTAAATCTTGGATAGGCGACAAGACTTTTGTCAGGTATTGTAGACTATAGCAGTTGTATTTAGGGCTAAAACATGTTAAGATTATCATAATGGAAAAATCATAAACAGATATTTTTAATCCATATAGGCATTGTAAATTCCGGTTATTATTGAGGAATTCTAAAGTCTTAGTTTTGCCTACAAAAATGATATCAATGCAGTCTTACATTAGGAGTTTTTTAAAAAAGTATGCTGTGATACATGATCAAAATAGGTTTAAATTGTGGTTAGTTTGAAGTTAGACATTCTGTCTATATATATATATATATATATATATATATATATATATATATATATATATATATATATATATATATATATATATATATATATATATATATATATATATACACACACACACACACACACACACACACACACACACACACACACATCACCACTGTCAGATGCTGTCCTCTTAAATCCAAACGATGCATGTCAGTAAATGAGAAATATACAGAATCTTTTTTTTTTTTTGATGTTGTAAAAAGTGAAGTGTTATGCAATGCCTATTTAAAGGGGATCTATTATGCTCTTTTTACAAGATGCAGTATAATTCTCAGTGGTCCCTAGAATGTTTCTGCAAAATTTTAGGTCGAAATACCCTTAAATCTTTTATCATGTCATGCTGTAGATGCACATTTTTGAGTGGAAGATAAAACGGCCGCATTTTGGGAGTATAAATTCAAAAGAACTTCTGCTCCCGCTCTATTCCCATGCCTTAAGACACATAAGATATAAAAATAAAAAATAATAAAAACACCACAAAGTTCACATAACCACAGTTGTTTTTGTCTGGTAACATAAATTGCTTATAAATAAATCATGTTTTAGTATATATGTGTATTGAAATAATAGAATTGTACTATACTACAATTACAAACGACTGATAGAAAATTATGTAATTAGCTTAATTAGAATATTTTTCCTACTTCAATGCAGTTATTGTTACTGATTTATGCTTAAACAAGAGCTATTTAACACTTATGGGCAGGGCTTGTGATGTCATTGATGTGGGAAATCTGGAACAGCGCATTTCAGCATGTGATTTATGGGGATTATAAAAAGGAGTGGGTGGATTTTTACCATTATAGGCTGGTTGTTTACACACACTGTAGGCAAACATCAGTGTTCAAACACCATGTAAAAGTGAATTTTGCATAATAGGTCCCCTTTAAGACTGTAAGACTAGATGAGAATTCCTAGACTAAGACACTCATCAAATTAGCATTAACAAACAATTCAGAAATATGTGTTGCATTACTCAGGGTACATCTCAAGGGAAACATTATACAAAACAACAGTGTACTAAATACATAAAAGGCTTTTCATTTGTGTACAAACAACATGTTTTTTTCTTTCTTATAAACTATCTTTAATGATGAATGCAATTGTTGTTGTTGTTTTTTTTTTTTTTACATTTCTGACCAGTAGTTATGTAGCAATATCTTTTTATTAAGAAATACCACATGCCTGGATATATTTCATTCATAAAGTCTGCCATTTCTGCTTTGATTTTCAAACACTAACAAAGTATGGAGCTAGATCATTCTCAAAAATTATATATTTACGAAATAAAATTCAAAAATGCACAGCACAATTCACGTTCACAAAAAAAACAATTTGTAAATTCAAAACACAATTCATAAAAACAACACACAATTTATGAATTCACAACTAAAATGTATTAGTATTGTCGCCAAATGAATTGGATTTGTGTATTTTTGAATCGTGTTTTGAAATCACATATTTCTGAATCGTGTTTTGAAATCACATATTTCTGAATCCTGTTTTTAATTCTTATATTTTTTAAATAATATTATGAATTTACGAATTGTATTTGTGTATTTTTGAATCGGGTTTTGAATTCACAAATTAGATTTGTGTATTTTTGAATCGGGTTTTAAATTTACAAACTAGATTTGTGTATTTTTTAATCCTGTTTTGAATTCACAAATTGGATTTGTGTAGTTTTAAATCTTGTTTTGAATTCACAAATTAGATTTGTGTATTTTTAAATTATGTTTTGAATTTTTGAATTTGGATTATGTAAATGTATTATTTTTGAGACTGATCTGGCTCCATAACAAAGACATATAGACCCATTTCACATTTCTGTGTTTGTCAAAAGAAAATATTAGAAAATGTGTGAAACTGATAACGGGAACCAGAAGAGAGAGAAATGTCAAATTTACACTTCCGCCCATAGACGCCTGATTAGAAACACCTTGAATAATTGTTAACTATGTTTTATTGATTTAATTAAAGCCAAATTAAGTCCATTTTGATGCAAAAATGGAATTAAAACAATGTATAACTTATATTTTTTTACATATGTTTTAATATTAATATTAATGTTAATATTAAAAACTGTAAATGGTTTAAAAATCAGATAATTGTTGAAATGCATCTTGTGAAAAAGTCTATTGATTGAAAATTGTATACACTTTTCAAATAAAATAAGTCTATAGATTTTTATACAAGATGCTTTTCAACATTCATCTGATTTTTAAATAAGGTTTAAGGATTTTTAAAGGATCACTGATTCTTGAAGGATTCTTTAAGGGTTTTAAAGGTTTTTTAAAGGATTCTTTAAAGGATTCTTCATGGTTTGTAGTGTACACAAAGAAGATCATTTTATATTTATTTGGAAAAACTAGGTTTTTAGGTCTTTAAAACAGTGTTACCATGTAAATTGACAGTCACAACACATTTAAAGCTTTTAGTTATTACTTAAAAATGGATATGTTTTAATAGTTTTGAATTTTTTAGTCCTCTTAAATATCTTTATTCTACAATATCATTCTCTGTAGCTTTACTTACTGTAACTATACTACAGATACAGACTTCAAAGCATTAATTTGCTCTGATCTCTACAATACTCTAACTGCTCTTGTTCTCTCTACCACACGGATATCATCAAACGTGCTCTCAGGTAGCTCTGTCTCTCAAGGGTTCCTGGGAAAAGTCACAGTCTGGGTCAGCAAATAAGTACCACTGTTTTCTCACATTTCAGATATTTTTTCACATATCTGCATAAACGGAGAACAGCGAGGTGTGACCCAGTGCTAACTTTCTGCTAACTTGCAGAAAATAACAATCAGCATTGTTCCAACACTACACGGCCCAGTGCAGAGCCACAAATGTGAGACAGATGTTACTAAACATTTATCCCTGAGCATTACCATTCAGCCATATGTTATCTGACTTTATCTCATTTATTCATTTTATTTTTCCATTAATATAATGACCAACATGTTCACTTTTTTTTTCTTCCATGTGTTGTTTTGTAAAGCATGTCGATGTATCTTCTCTCCCACTCACTCCATTGTCTCTTCATCTGTAAATGAAGTCGTGGGAGTGTATATAGCTGTATAAATGAGCATTAAAAGCTAAGCCATGAAAATGAGTCTTATCTGACACCATATACATCTATTATACACAGCTTTTTTTAACGATTTGCTTACATTTTAAAATGGCACAATGCCCCTGCGGCGACGGTTAATGTGATGCCAGTGATGCAGAAGCACATACAAGAATGATTATGATGATGTTGGTAATTATAACGATGAGTTGGAGGATGATAAAGCCATCTTGTCTATGTTTACTCACTCATTCCAATGGAAGCAAGTTCTTTACTGGAACTTTATACAGCAAATAATAAGTATGGTATCGACTGGAATACATTTATGAGTCACCGAGGGAAGCAACAGTCAATTCTTGTGGAGATTCTTAATGTTGACTTCTAGAGTCCCGGTCAGTGCTGTGCATTTTGGCAGGGCATCTGTTTATGTGTGGGTGTTTTATTATGCGAGACCAGAGGCAGGGAACGGCACACAGGGGCATTCAATCAACACTGAGAGACAGCAAGCAAGGTTAATTAATTTGTTAAGCATCTGGTGCTCTATCAAGAGGCTCTGATGAAATATCTGGATTTTTATGTATGCTGATAGCGCGACACGTAATCTACTTTTCCCATATCGCCGACCTTCTATGAATTTACGCAAGCCATTCATCGGTTATTTCTTATGAAATGCAATCTGTTTGTGTGATACTCGAGGAAACTAGGAGACGTGGTCTGGGTTTTGAAAAGTAAATTCTAATACCCAGCACTGAGATGTCCTGCGGTTTTCACACACAGTGGATGTTACGTTTCTTTCTGTTGTATTGTTGCTTTTTTTTTAAACAGACGATCTTTCTAAGATTCCTTAGGAGAAATGTAAAGAGACACAAGTGAAACAGTTGTTTACATACAGCAAAACTGTAGAGATATCAGATTAATGTGGATCACTGTCGATAAATCCATTACTGTAAGTTTATTGTTTTTGGGTATTTTGAGCAAATCTGAAACGTATCAATAATAATAATTATAATCAATAATAATTTTAATAAATAAATACACTGGTTGAATGTTTATTAACTGAGAAAATACGGAATGTTAAAAATGTAAGCTAGTCGCCATGTTAATTTACTTTAATTTGATATACTTAACTAATAAAACATAATTTGAAACAATGAATGTAAGCATTAACAGAATGAAATACAGTAAATAAAACAAATGGTCATGTTAATAAAAAAGATCTAATAAAAACTATATTAAAACTGGATAAAATACAACACAATGTAATATATCAGTAAGGCCAGACAGAATCTGTGGACATTTTGTGCTATTTCTGCACAGAGATTTGTAAAGAATCTGCGCATTTATTATCAGATTAATGTGGATCACTGTCGATAAATAAATAAGTTTATATTTTATTGGGTATTTTGGGCAAATCTGAAACGTATCATTAAAACTAATATATAACATTTCATGTATTTTAATAAATGAAAACAGCTAATTAATGTTTATTAACTGAGACAATATGGAATATTAAAAATGTTAGCTAGTCGTCATGATAATTTACTTTAGTTTGATATACTCCACTAATTAAACATTATTTGAAGCAATGGATGTACAGTTCAAGTCAGAATTATTAGCCCCCTTTTGAATTTTTTTTCTTTTTTAAATATTTCCCAAATGATGTTTAACAGAGCAAGAAAGTTTTCACAGTATGTCTGATAATGTTTTTTCTTCTGAAGAAAGTCTTATTTGTTTTATTTTGACTAGAATAAAAGCAGTTTTTAATTTTTTATAAGCCATTTTAAGGACAAAATTATTAGCCCCTTTAAGCTAATTTTTTTTTTCTCGATAGTCTACAGAACAAACCATCATTATACAATAACTTGCCTAATTACCCTAACCTGCCTAATTAACCTAATTAACCTAGTTAAGCCTTTAAATGTCACTTTAAGCTGTATAGTCTTGTCTAAAGTGTCTTGAAAAATATCTAGTAAAATATTATTTACTGTCATCATGACAAATATAAAATAAATCAGTTATTAGAGATGAGTTATTAAAACTATTATGATTAGAAATGTGTTGAGGAAATCTTCTCTCTGTTAAACAGAAATTGGGGAAAAAGTAAACAGGGGTGCTAATAATTCAGGGGGGCTAATAATTTTGACTTCAACTGTAAGCATAAACAGAATGAAATACAGTAAATTAAATAACATAAAATAAAACGGTGAACAAAATCTAAAAAAAAACTATATTAAAACTGGATAAAATATAACAATGCAATTCCTATGAGCAGGAGAGAGAATCTGCAAACAATTTTTGCTATTTCTGCACAGACTTTTGTAAAAAAAAAAAAAATCTGCAGATTTATGTGGAATGATTTTAGGAGTATCATAACTAAAAACTTAACATATGAAATAAAACACAAGTCAAACAGTTGTTTACATACAGCAAAACTGTAGAGATATTAGATTAATGTGGATCACTGTCGATAAATCAATTAAGTTTATATTTTATTGGGTATTTTAGACAAATCTGAAATGTATCATTAAAACTAATATATAACATTTCATTTATTTTAATAAATTAAAACAACGAATGAATGCTTATTAACTGAGATATTATGAAATATTAAAAATGTAAGTTAGTTGTCATGTTCATTTACTTTAATTTAATAAATTTAACTAATTAAACATAATTTGAAGCAATAAATGTAAGCATTAACAGAATGAAATATAGTAAATGAAATAAATGATAATGTTAATAAAAAAAAATCTAATAAAAACTATATTAAAACTGCATAAAATATAACACAGCATATTAAAATATTAGTATTAACAAAAAAATATGATTTATTATCTAAAACAGTACCAAAATACTCGATCAGTACAAGATCAGTACAAAGATTGTACTGCTTGCAGCAATTAAGATCTTTTAATATAGATAAATCACTCATGTGCATGTTTTACAGTTCATACGTTCAATCACGGTTATCTTTTTCTTTGCTTTGTTGGTTCAATTAACTAAGTGTGAAAAATAAGAGTTGTTTGTAGAAAATTGTGAACTTAGGAGGACAAATAACAGGGAGAAAACAGATGACTATGGCTAAGTTATGTCCTAGGCAAGTTTTGAGTAAAGCTTAGAGTATTCTGTCAGATGATTCCCATCCTATGCATCACGAGTTTTATCTTCTCTCTTCTGGTAGTCGATAGAGAACTCCTATTAGTAAAACAAATCGGTTCAAACTTTCATTTATCCCCTCAGCTGTAAAGTTTTTAAATTTAGGGTAGATTTGTATTGTATAATGTGTTTTTCGTTTATTATGTGTGATATACTTGTACGCTGCAACCAAATTGGGAAGGAATAAAGACTGACTGACTGACTGACTGACAATGTAATTCCTATCAGTAGGGCCAGACAGAATCTGCAGACATCTGCAGACAAAAAAAAATCTGCGGATAGCTAATAACTTAATATATGAAATAAAAATTAATACCTTTTTAACATGTATTTAATGTTTACAATGAAAATCCAATTAGATTCACTTAACTGGTAAACAAAACAAAAAAAGTATATATATATATATATACTAAAAGCCAGAAAATATTACTTTTACAAACTGTATTGTAAATAAATCTTAAGAAGATTATTTTATATTTGTCAATAATATTACTAAAATTTATTTAAAAACGGAATCAATATAAATTTACAGACATTTACACAATAAATAGACTCAATTTTGGGCTAAAAATCTGTGCAGATTTCATGTGGGCCGACCTATCACTAATAAAAGCTAATATAGTATGCAAATGTATTTAATACAACTTATTTAAACATGTTTTTGAAACACCAGGTCATTTTCATTCATTTTTGGTTATAATAAACCAAGATAATAAACATTATCTTAATCATTATTGTTGCACACACATAAGTCATACTAGAGCCCTACTAATTTGAGATCTTCATATTCAGCTAATATGTGCATGCTGTCTATTTATGGTTATAATAAATCAAGATAATAAATATTATCTTAATTATTATCGTTATACACACATAAGTCTATGTGATTCATCTGCTTTTCATTACCCAGATGATCTGCATGAATAGATTTAGAATTTGTTTTAACTCTACGTGTTATGTGTGGTGTCGTCTTGCTTTGTTTAGCACTACCTCTAAATCTGTAAACATACCAGAGCTCTACTAATTTGAGATCTTCATATTCAGCTAATTTGTGTATGCTGTCCATTTATTGTTATAATAAATTAAGATAATAAACATTATGTTAATCATTATCATTATACTCACATAAGAAAATGTGATTCATCTGGTATTCATTACCCAGATGATCTGCATGGATAGATTTAAAAAATTGTTTTAACTCTACAGTACGTGTTATGTGTGGTGTCTGGTCTAGGCATGGACCGGTATACGTTTCTGACGGTATGATAACCTTGGATAAAATACCACGGTTTTACGGTATCACAGTATTGTGGTTACTACTCTAAAATAAGTTATTTCTAAATGTCTGAGTAAAACAAAAAACTTTTTTTCCCAATTGAATGCTGTAGAATTTATTTTAGGAGACATTTATGTTTTAGAACAGTAAACATGTAAGGCTAAATAGCTCAAATAAATCATCACTTCTGCTTTCTTTATTAGTTTAAAAATACATTAACAAAAACCTTACATATACCTTAGGAATGGTATAACCGAGAATTTTTGCGGTTTTAAAACCTTGATATTTCCAAACCACGGTAAACCTTGAAACTGGTTATCATCCCATACCTAGTCTGGTCATCTTGCCTTGTTTAGCACTACCTCTAAATCTGTAAACATACTAGAGCCCTACTAATTTGAGATCTTCGCATTCAGCTAATATGTGCATGTTGTCCGTCCACACACACATATACGCACACACATACACTCAGGCTAACAAGGTCAAAAGCTAATATCTTGCCTGAACACTTGGCACAATGGCCTCCTCTCTGATTGGAGAGCTCGCCCCTTTTCTCACTGCTTGAGCTTATACTTAGTGATCAACCATTGATGTCCTTCTTTCTCTGATAGTGCTGGGCATATTTCCAAGTGTTCCCCACACTAATTAGCCAAAATATCAATAAAAGATTGTTGTATAAATTAAGCATATCCCCCACCGCCTCCCCTTTATTTTTTCTCTCTGTCAACACCAGCGGATTATTTTTTCTTCTCCTCCAAAAGTAGCAAGCAAGAAAGTCTGTAATTGGCTAAAAGCTATCCGTATTGATCTTCCTTGAGCCTCATCAATAGCGGTATTAATTATTAGAGTTAATTGTCTCCAGTTTGAGTTCGAGGGCCGAGGGGTTTGTAAGTAGCATATGAAGGAGGAGAGAGATTCAGATTAAACAAAACCTCCCACCACTTCAAATATTCATCGTGAGGAAAAAGAGAGAATAATAATAATTAAGGGAAATGGGAATTCGAAACAACTCCCAGCAGCGGCGAGATGAAATGACAAACATGCAATATTGATTCAAAATAAGCAAGAGAGGCTAAAAATAGGCCAGAGAAGCGCTTTGATTGGAGGAGGGCTTAGATTCGTTTGGTGTTAGAGAAGAGAAGGATGAATGGAATCAAACAGCTCGCTCTACGGCTCCATTGTTTCCCCTGTTGCCTCGCCGTTGGTACAGTTAACAGCTATTGTTAGTGAAAGACATGTTTTTGTTTCCCTCAACCCAACCACCTGTTTTGAAAAGTAGAATCATGAATAGCTACAATTTCGTTGGCAATTTTTTTCGGCAGTACAGGGAACAATGCTGTCATTTCGTTGTAGTGTTGATGCTAGGAATCTGCCACTCAGTCAAATAGAGATGTTGTCGTATTTTTTAATACTCTCCAGAGGATTCATTAAAAACCCAACCACATGTTGGAGTGCACATATTGAGGGATTTGCTTCAAAAAATATGTCATGAACAGTATCATTCAACAAAAGGAAACAAAAATGGGGATAGAAAAACATTGCAGTCCGAGAAATGTCAGATTAGATGTTTGTCATCTTCACCTGACAAAAAAATATAAGCATAAACAGCAAAAAAAAAAAAGTCAGAAATTAATCAGAAAAGGGTGAAGCGTGTCACATTGTGTATCATTTACAACAGTAGGAGTACATTTTATTGGTTTAGCTTGGCTTAGCTTCATATACGCATCAAATACAGTGCTGAAAATAGAACAGTTTCATATCAAGTATTAAATGACTCAAAGGGGGGGCGGGACTTTGGAATCCATAATAAAACTGTTTTGATTTGATTGTAAAAATATTTGCTCAGCCTTACATTGTCCCTTTAAGGCATGTCCCAGTCATACATGACACATGAATATAACTTCACACATGCAGCTGGTCAGAACAAGCTGAGTTCCACCTTTTTCAGGAGACGACACAAAAAAAAAAAGCACACTCACTTAAATAGTCAAATGTAAATGCATACACATACATGCGCTCAGACGCACGCACACGCACATTCTCACACATCTTCACAGTGGCACGTCCCCTATGCTTACTAAACAAATTCATTATTATAACAGCCGAGTGAGTGAAGTGACGACACAGTTAATGCGAAGTGGGATCTCTCGTATTTATAACCAGCCTGCTTTTGTTATTCGGTCTAGGTTCTTTACGCTGTGGCAGTAATCCTGAGCTGAGCTTAGAGAATGCATATAGACAAGCAACAGGCGTTTACACAAACACACACACACACAAAGCCTGGGCAAGAGAAATTCACGGGCTTGTTGCTGCGGTATCTCGTCTTCCTCTGCTGGTGTGAACACTAGGGAGCAGCCTGTACCTTCTCTCAGAGGCCCTGTGCTTTCACCAGCATAATAGCCACTGATGCCGGACACACACGATCTGACAAACCATCAGGATGATCACTAAATAACGGGTGACCACAGGGCACGTTTTAAAAGTAATGTGACATTAACAGAAATCATCAGTGAAATATACATCTAGAATCCCGCTAATCTTTCCAAAGCAAAACAAAATCATCATGGATAATTCAATGCACCCATTTCAAGTACATTTAGATTCAAATGCTTAAGGCCTTCTTTCACTCTGACTATTACCTCTAGGTTGAGATGCATGTTGTCTCTGTGGAAGCAGTGAAGGAATTAGGTCTTAGACACTTCGTGTCTTGTTTATTTGCACAGCACACAAATGACTTTATCATGTGGGATCGGATCAAATCGTGTCAGCCTGTTTTGTTTTTGCTAGTTTGCTTAATCTAGGATAGGTACAAGGGGGGCAACTGCAACAGCCATAGCAATCAAGCTTTGCACAGTGATTATATCTTGGGGAGAGACGAGGAGATCGGAATCTCAGACTGAGGCTTAACATTTCAAATGAAGTGAAGCGCTCCCAACAGCCCTGCTTATTTACATTCTGCAATACTGCAGAGCTCATCTTTCCCCCATGATGACGGACAAAAAAGCAACCCTTCAACTCACCTGCAATAATGAGTACTGTGAATTGCAATTCATTTATTTAAACATTTGTATTTTCCTTTTTTTTCTCCATAGATTACAAAAGAAATAGGATAACATCTTGCATTTTTATCCCCACTCTTGCATTTCTGCTGTTAACATATTTTACATAGAATCTTGTATTTTTTTTTTTTTTTTAGGGTTTCTTTGTTTTGTTGTTTTCCACCTCAATTGTGTCTGTTCGTATGTTTGTTACCATGGTGTTCTTGATGTCCTCGGTAGCTTTAGAGAGTCCTAGAATATCCTGAAGTAGAAAGACACATTAAAGCTCAAATATCCACTCTTGACAAGAGAAGCCAGGACAGGTCAGCATAATCATTCCACATCTTTTGCATCAAGTACAGGATCTCACAGTCAGATTTCCCCACGAGGCTGTTGACATCAGCACTAAATCCATGTTTGCAGTCCATTCACACTCCAGAACTGTAGCTCCTTTTGAGAGCAGCGAAATTGGGTGCCAAGTTAACGTATGTTCCATATCCACCCGTACATTGATTTGTAAAAACGACATGGGTGGAATATCACACTTCGCACTCTCGAGATGCCTGTTGCTGGCACTTGCAAGAACCATACTCATTGATGATGACAAGTCCCCCATCAATATGGTTGGGTTTGTAGTCAACGTAGTACTCGGATGCAGACGTAGTAGCCATCTGCTGCATGGTCTGCTTCTGCTTCTGCTTGCGACGCTGGCTGGTGAAGCACTGCCTCAACTGCCTGACACCCGCTGGGAAACATTTCCACGACACATAGAGCATGAGGACCATGATCAGAAAGGAGAAAATGAGGGCCATGGTTCCTGTCACCACTTTGTGGATCTTCATGGTGCTTTCCAGGTCATCAGCAGATGCGGTCACCGTTAAGGAGTTGGTCACCACTTCCCCGCCCTCCATGTCCTGTAGGTCGTAGGGATTTTTTGTTGGGCCCTCATATATAAAGCCTCGGGGACGATTTCTGGTGACGGTGAAGGTCTGTGTAGTTGCTTCCACATTGTCCTCACATAACTGAAAAGCGTAGACAGCATCCAGAATGTCCTCACCCTGTGCAATGTCCGGGTTGGCACACAACAGGCCACTGTCTCGTTGTCCCTGGAAATTGCTAAGCCAGGAAGCCAAGGCACAGACATTCCTGCTGCATTCCCAGTCATTCCCTGACAGTGTGATGCTGCTCAGGGATGTCCATGAGTCCAAAATCCGTTGATCTATGTAAGTCAGTTTATTAGAGTCCAGCATGAGAGTGTTCAGTTTGGGCACACTCTCAAACACATGTGGCTCGATGTACTCGATCTCATTGTTGGAGAAGTCAATCTTCTCCAAGTAGTCCCAGGTCCACTCAAGGGTGTTGACCACTATGGTGGCCTTATTGTTTCGCATGTAGAGAGTCCGCAGGGATATGAGGCGGGGGAAATGGGCTAGGTTGACTTTCACCAACTCGTTGTGCTCCAGATGCAGCTCAGTAAGCTTGAAGAGTCCGGCAAATGAATTACGTGCCAGGCTCTGCAGCTGGTTGTAACCCAGATCCAGGAATTGCATGCTCCTGCAATCCTGGAAAATCCGCACAGGGATGAATTTAAGGGCATTGTAGCGCAAATGTAAATTGGTAAGCTTCCTAAGGCCATGGAAAAGGTCTGGCTCCAGGGACTGAAGTCTGTTATAGGATAAATCCAGTATTCGCAGATTGGGAAGAGGTCTAAAGGTCCCGTTGGGCAGACTTTCTATACGGTTGGTGCTCAGATCCAGCTCTTTAATCCTTCGCAGCCTCTCAAAAGCACTCTCCTCGACAATCTCAATATTGTTATGATCCAAGTAGAGCCAGGTAAGCTGTGACAGGCCCACAAAGTTCCCTTCCCGCAGCTCAGAGATGTTATTCTCACGTAGGGACAAACCAATGGCGCTGCTCAGGTTTTGGGGGATATCTGTCAGGTTGAGTCCCTCACAATACAACTGCTTGTTGTCGCATCGGCACAGCCTCGGACAGCTCCCCCCCACCAAAGGAACTATTTTCAGAACAATGCCCAGGGAGCACAGTATCAACCCAGGGGGCTTCCTTAGCGGCCACTTTAGGTACAGACCAATTAGAAGGAAATCCATTAGCATGAATATCCTGCAGTGTTGAAGAGAAAAAGTCCATTGAATCTTTCAAATCTTGGTCATTCTGGATTTGGTCATTTGTTACTCCCCAAGTCTTGATATGTATTTATAGAGAGTATGGATGGTGATTTGTTACTTAAAGAATCAAGAAATCCAGCCACGTCAAAAGGAGAAGAGCGACGGCAAATAAACGACAAGTCACTTCGCTCATGTTAGATCAGAGAAAGGAAAAAAGAGACAGGGAGGTAAAAAAAAAATGCTCTACTCGAGAATCAATCGCACATGAAAGGATGCCTACTCACCCCTTTCCAGAGGCTGACAACCTCTATTCAGTTGATCCCTTTGTGCCGACACTAATTATGTGCGAAACTAAAAAAGACTCCAGTGTGGTACAAATTCAACCCCCCCTCCTTTTCATCGGACACCAGATCCTGGCAGACTTACAATGTCTTAGTTCTCCTCGTGTGAAAGAGCCAAAAAGAGAAGGAATCCAAGTGGCATTTAGCAGGCTGATAGGAAGTGCAAGTTTCCCGGGCTGCATGCATGAGCGCTGTCCTCTCTCCGCCGTTCCTCTGCATTGACTGCTGCGCCGATCTGTGGGAGAGATGAGCGGGGGAAAAACACGCACGAAGGAGGGAATAATCCACTCCAAACTCTCCCTCTCCCTCTCTTTTCTCCCTTCTCGTCAAAGACTCCCGATCTGTCGTCGCAAATCACCATCCATAACCTAAAGTGATCACTGACCTGCACAATGTACATTTGGAAAAGCTTGTTGGCATTCTGTAAGTGGTCGCTTCTTCACAATTATACCCATGCTAAAGCTGTGTGATCTGCATAATTATTTTCTTTTTTTGTTCTTTCCTTTTTAGTTCTTTATAGAGCAGTAGTATCCAAAGATCAGGAATGATAGTGTTTGAAGTAAGACTCGAATCTTCAGCTTGCCCTTCTTTGCATGAAGCTCATTTCCTGATGTCTGCGGAGGCTGTAGATGCTGAGGCTGAAGGCAGGCGCGGTGTACGGGGAGGAGAGAGATGCTCAATCCCTTGCAGCAGACTAGTGCACTGGCAGTGCATGCAGAAACACCTTCTGTTCACTGAGTGTCGTAAGCCACTCACAATTCAGACCAGGCTCTCTCTCTCTCTCGCTCTCTCTCTCTCTTTTTTTTTTCTCCCACCCTCCCTCCACCTCCTCCTGCTGCTTTTTTGCTCGCCCTTTTTTTCAATGCTCTCTCTCGTTCTTTCTTTTCTACTCTCTCTCTCTCTCTTCTCTGTGCCTGAGACAATTTGATATTTAAGAGAGGCTGTGCTTAAACTATGGTTTAAATGAAGCACACAACTGAAACATTACAACCCTCCCACTCCCCCATTGCCATCCCTTGCTCCTTAAATGAAATGAATTGGAATGCACCATCTTCCTGCCACTATCTACTGTAACTAATACGTGGCTTGCTTATTATTTCAGATTACCATCCCTCTAATGACATAAGCAGTGTGCCAATTCCTTGTGGCTTTGATGTGTTGAATGTATTTTTTTACTAATGAATATTTAATCTGTTGTTAGGCATGGCACATGGGTATGTATGGACAGAACTTAGCCTCGATCAAAAAATTATTTATTAGTTTATATTTTTCATTTGTTGTGTTTTTTTGCCATAACATTTGCTACTATAGAGTTCCTTCATATACAACCGACCAACCCAGGATGGCAACTACAGGATAGCAATCTAAATGTATAGTATTGATTATTTTTTAAGACTTGATAAATAGCATCATGCCACTATGTTCCAATGGCTGGTCACCCTCACTAGCTGAAGAGCTATCCCAGACCAATATTGATACGGTCTCTGAGCGAGATGAATGTGTTTTTTGCCACACTCCAATCGGATCATCAGACTGAGTTCAAAATGGCATTGTAGTGTAAGCATTGCCTTTTCAGGCTGTTAAGCTGTTGAAAAATGAGCATGTGCACGTCAAGCATTGTAACGGCACCACGCTCCATATGTTATAACAGTTTGCTGGTCGTACACATTTAGTCCACGGCAAGACAACTTGCCTCTCCTCCCCCTCACGCCCCAGCACCACCTTCACACGCCCTTATTGGCCTAGTTCGAAACCCCAACCGATACATTTACATTTCATAATGCTGCCTGCCCGGGCTTGTTTATCACAGGCATTTCAAGTCCTGCCATCCAGTTGGAATACAGATATCATCTGTTGCCACTTAGCCAAGCTTACATAAATATTCTGCTCAGGAGCCTTGTTGCAGTGCACCGCGGATTGCAGTCCCCAGGCTTGTCATTTCATTCAGATTAATTTTCAAGGACAATGAGCTGTGACGATCCTGTACATGAAGCTAGCATGCGTCTGTTGCTTTGCCTGCTTTCTGATAGCTGCCATCGTTTTAAGATCAGCCTTTTCCTTTGCTTAGAATACTGTGAAATACAAATTAATCTCATGGTGAAAATATGCCACACGTAGTCTCCTTAGTCTGCTAATTGGCACAGGAGTCTGGAAACAAGGGCAAGTGAACAGCATATACTCAGATTACCTTAACTCGCAACTAAAACACCTACGCCTTGAGAAAGAAAAAAAAACCCGCTCACTAAGCTTTTTTTTGCACAGCATAGACTTTAGAGAAACACTGGGGTATTGGATCAGCCACAGCCTGCTCTTGGGGTAAAATCAACAGATCTTAAAGAAGCTGACAAGAAGGCAAACGTTATGAGCACTTCCACATTGTACCCCATTGCATCTGAAGCAAAATATTTGCGTTCTATTCTCCGGGTTATTATATAAGATAACCATTTTCGGTTGTTTCAATAGTGTCTCAAATCTATTACTAACTTTGTCCCCAAAATGCAAGGCAAAGATTTGACAGAGATATGGATGTGCTGAGCTCTACAAGCGGAAGGGGAAAAAAACCCACGACCGTGGCCATCCTAAAGTCTGATCTGTCTTTCCTCCACCTTGCCCATCAGTCTTTAGTTGTAATATATGGCTGCACCATCAGCTAATGACTTGGTGCCCAGTAATGACTTGACACAGCGATGAGGAAATGTGAGGATCTGAGTCATTCCTTATAGTCACTCTGAAACATTTTGGCTAGAGTGAACATAGACCAAAAGTGGTCCCAAAGTTTTGCCGTACTCTTAAGTGAAAAGATAGAAATAAAAGATTAAATCACCCTATTCTGATGCTCGTTTTGAACTTTGATCTTTGATCTTCACTATGTTCACATGCATACACTGTTAACAATTTCCTGTAGAATCCACAGTAGCTTACTGACAGTGGTGTAAAGTAACAAATTACAAATACTCAAACTACTGTGATTGAGTAGTTTTCTCACAGAAATTGTAATTTACTAAGTATGCTAAAAACGTGTACTTTTACTTTCCCTTGAGAACATTTTTAGTGCAGTATTAGTACTTTTACTCCACTACTTTTCTTCAACCTGCAGCCACTACTTTATTTGTTCTTGTCTATGGGGATTAGGAAAATGAGTTCTGATTTCTGTCCAATCAAATCGCACATAGAAGGTAAATTGCATCATAATTAACTACCTCAAGATATGGGCGATTTATAATTTCAGCAAACTGTTTGCAAGCATTAAAAGTGTCCAAGAAGATGTCCAAAATCTTTACACGCATTGACCCAGAGATTGTCTAGATGCATGTCACTGATGAGAAGATGACGGATGTTTACTGTATGAAGACCGAAATGGCCTTAAACATGCAGCAGGCACAAGACGTCAATATGACTTCAGATTGACCTTGTACTCCAATGTTTTGGGGACGTTGCATTTTGTTTAGGAAATGAAAATCGGGTTGACGTCAGAACCCAATGTCAGGCCGACGTCAATGTCCAACGTCCAACCTAAAATCAACATCTAATGATGTAACAGCTTGATGTTGTGTTGATGTTACCACAATGACATCTATCAGATGTTTGATTTTGGTTGTCAGTATTTGACATCAGTATTTTTCAGTATTTGACGTCAAAATGACGTTGGATTAAGATGTTGGCTCGACGTTGAATTTTGGTCACTTTCTAACACAACCTAAAATCAACCAAGTATCAACGTCATTTGACGTTGTTATTGGACATCAAAATAACGTTGTGCTTAAACGCTGGCTAGACAATGAAATTTGGTCACCTGGCATCACAACCTAATTCTAACCTGATAGTAATGTCTTATGACGTTGTGCGCCTGCTGGGCAATAACTAAATACACTACAGAATGTTACGTTTACACACATCCACAAATTACATGTAAATGCATCAGCTTTTTACAGCGTAATACTGGCTACTTACTACTCTTGAGTACTTTTGAAAGGTCGACTCATGTTTACTCCTACTTTGAGAAATTTTTACAACAGATACTTTTACTCTACTTTTTACTTATTTTTAGGCAAGTAATGGTACTTTAACTTAAGTATGATTTTTTCAGTACTCTTTCCACCACTGCTTACTGGCAGCAGTTTGCTGTAAATCAGTTACAGTAAACATATTATATTTACATTTACAGCACAATTTATCTTGATGTATATATGTTTGCAGTATTGTACAGTATATCTTTGCTATAAAATATACAGTAATTTTCGTAATGCAACTTTAAAATACAGTAACATACTGCATAGCTTGTAAATACAGTTCATATTACAGTTCAATACTTTGTGATTTACAAAAATATTTTACAATGTAAATACATTAAGCTACTGCCTTCTGATTGGTTGATTAGATTTTGTGTTAATTAAATCATCCTATTAGGCAAGTGTGTCTAATGTGTGAGTCGATTTAAGTTCAATAAGCATAAACAAAATGGCCTGGAACTGGACATATTGAATCATTATTTCATAAGTGTTGTTCCTTTATTTTGTTTTTATGTTTTATTTTTGTTTTTATTTTATTCATTTTTGTTTTGTTGTACGTTAGTTATATGACATTACTTGTATTATATAGATAGACAAAAAAGAAGGAAACACATCTTGTAGATATACAAATTAGTACAATTTTTATTTTTTATTTTTGGATGAACATATTGTTTTCATTTGTTTCAAAAATACAACTCATCATCCTTTTAAACATGATTACCGAAACAAAAGCACATCATAAAGCATTAAAAAAATGAACATATAATGGCAAAGGAACAGAATGATTTTTTAACTGCTGATTAAATAATAAATGATCATTTCATTGTCCAAAGCACAGCTGTGTAATATCTTACACCCATGCAATTTAAAGCACTGAGATAAATCTCAAAAGTAGGTTGCCTGATAGATATGACTCATCTTCATTTCCATACTTAATAGAGATGAGGTGGACCTGAAATCATTCTCATTGTCATCGTGTTTATAATCCTAATCAATATCCTGTTATGCTTCGTCTTAATGACTCCTGCATCTGTAATTGTTTAACCACTTATTCCTCTTTCCTGAGGATCTAAGCCAGTGACCCTAAAATGCCTACTGTCACTCTCCTGTCATTATAGTGGAAATCTGGTGATCCTGGTGATACTTAAAAAGGGCAAAGCCAGTCAAAGCACAACATTTAGCGACATGTAAGACATACCACTTGAAGATTTTTTTTTTTGTGAATTGTACAGCATGGGTTTACCTGTTATGTGTTCGAGTAAAATGTGAATCTTCAGTTTATATTTTTTAAATGTCAAATATTTATGTTAACTTTAAAGTAACATTACAATGACTGTTGGTATATAAAAAAAAATACAAACATGTCTGAAATGCTGTATTTTTTGTAAAAAGTAAAATGTTCTAAAGAAATACAATGGTTTTATATAGAAATATAGAAATTAGATAATAAAATAAAACGAAACGAAACAACATGAAATGAAACGAAACAAAACAAACGACATGAAACAAAATAAAACAAAACAAACAAAGCAAAACAAAATATAATAAAACAAAACAAAACAACATGAAGCAAAACAAAATAAAATAAAACAAAACAAAACAAAACAAAACAATATGAAACAAAACTAATAAAATGAAATCACCCCATTCTGATGGTCGTTTTGAACTTCAGCAAATATTCTTCACTATGCCTAAATACATTAAACCACTACCTTCTGATTGGTTCATTAGATGTTTGCATTAATTAAATCAACTTATTAGGCAAGTGTGTCTAATGAATGAGTGCATTTAGGGATTTGGGGCCACTAAGTAGTTCCAACCACTGGACCCAGTTGTCCAAAAATAATATGCACCCTTCATATTTGTAATTAATTAATTTATTTATTAATTAATTAATTTATTTTATTTTATTTTATTTTATTTTATTTTATTTTATTTTATTTTATTTTATTTTATTTTATTTTATTTTATTTTTTATTTTATTTTATTTTATTTTATTTTATTTTATTTTATTTTATTTATTTATTTATTTTTTTAACTGCCTTTTTTTCTTATATTATTCAGTCTTGTTTTCTCCATTTTTATCTTAATACAATCATTACATTTCACATTATTTCATAACTAAGAATATTGAATAAACTATTTGGTTTTTATAACTAAATCTTCATCTGATTTGACTGCTGGACTGATCCATGATTGGGGGGGGGTTGTGTTACATTTGCACGGATGTAATAAGTGGAATATAATTGTATTTGTTAGACCGATACCAAACAAAATATGTTACAAAATGCCATTCTATACAATTTATGAAAACTTCTAGGTATTTTTTGGGGGCCCTCAGATTTCCTGGGGCTCTAAGCGGCCACTTACGCTCGCTTATTGGTTAAATTGGGGGTGTAGGGAAGTGCTGCCTTGACCAACTGTCCCCAAAAGTATAGTGATACCAGTAATGTTGGCCTTGAGTGGACATTGTTGTTGTCCCCACAAGGAAGGTGGCTTATAAATGGCACGAATGAGGTATTTTGAAAATGTAAAATGTTTATTGGGATAAGGTTGTTTAGTCATGAATGAAACAATTATTTGATCTGTACATTTTAAAACAAATAGAATAAGAATAGGTAGAATAGAAAGAAGTTCATACAGCATTTTTTAAGGGACAGTTCACCCCAAAAATGAAAATACATTGTTAATTTACTCCCTCTCAGACTATCCAGTTGCCTTTTTTTTGGGCTCTTTACAACATGGTTTCATTGGTTAATATTTACTAACATGAACTAATTATGAACAATACTTATACAGCATTTATTAACTAAAGTTCAACATTTACTAATACATTATTCATTAATTCAACTCTTTCGGCTAAGTCCCTTTATTCATGAGTTGTCGCCACAGCAGAATGAACTGCTAACTTATCCAGCATATGTTTTACACAGCGGATGCTCTTCCAGCCGCAACCCAGAACTGGGAAACACCCATACACTCTCACATTCACACACAAACACTACGGCCAATTTAGTTTATTCAATTAAGCTATAGCGCATGTGTTTGGACTGTGGGGTAAACCAGAGAGAAACACGGGGAGAACATGCAAACTCCACACAGAAATGCCAACTGACCCAGCTGAGAACCAGTGAACTTAATGCTTTTAGGCGACAGTGACTATTGAGCCACCGTGTCGCCACTAATACGTTATTAACATCCAAATTCATGCTTGCTAACATTAGTAAATGCACCATGAGTTAACAATAACTAACAATGAAAAACTGTATTTAACATTAACTAACACAAACAAATACTGTAATACATATATTGTTCATTCTTTGTTCATGTTAGAAAATGCATTAACTAACATGAACTAATACTTTACCTTATTGTAAAGTGTTACCCTCATTTTAACCACATATTCCTGTTACCCATGAATCTAAGCCAGTCAACCGCAAGCGCTTAAGCCTACCGTCACTCTCCTGCCATTATAATGGATACCTGCTCTGCCCTGTCCTGATGATACTTAAAATGGCCGCACTTGCCAGGCAGAGCACAGCATTTAGGGACGTGTTCAATCAATGGCTCTGCTCTGGATTAGCAGTCCTGAGGTCTACCTACCCGACTCGGTCTTGCTGCAGAAATTTGCATTCAGACCTGCACACAGCTACTATTCCTGACCAGCCTTGAAATGTCTGGTCTTTTTTTTTTTTTGGTACTATCTCTGCTGTCTTGGATAATAGACTGTCGGTATGAGAAAAAAAAAAGTCACCCATTTCCCTGAGGACCCAACTCCACGGGTCTTCTCTCAGATGAGAATGAAAGAGTCACTTCTGTCGGTGGGCCATTTGGACATTGTGAGTCATCAAAGGAATGTGGAGGCCTTTGTGGAAACAATGAGTTCTCCTGAGTGGCCCTCCTTTCTGCTTATTGACCCATTGTGGCACTTCGGTATTGTTAGCTCTTATTAATAAGCGGGATACCTTTGAGTTGTTGGAACATAACAATGAGGGGAATAATCGCACTTCTGTTTTTTCTGTCTGTGGTTTTCATCCTTTTCTTTGTTCTTAAGACATTTTAGACTCATGGATTCAGAGATGAGAAGTAACTGAAAAATCTGAGCTTTATCCACTAACTAAATATAGCAAAGTTGCTCGCCACTTGTATGCAGGGGTGGACTTAACCAATAAGCGAGGTAAGCAGCCGCTTAGGGCCCCGGGGAATTAGGGGGCCTTGACCAATGCCAAAAAGCCTAAATTAATCATATAGCTTTTTTATACATTTTCTATCATATGTTGTAAAATCTGTCTATAACCGTTAAGATTTTAACGTTAATACTTGTTTTAAACTCTGGGGGGCCCCATGAATAATGGAATATTTCTTCCGATCTGCACATGCGCGAAGTGTAAATGCTTCAAAGACACTACCAGTATGTAAAGATATTTGTGTATTGCTGTATATCATGTGTGTATAATGCAATGTGTAAGTGTTTTGGACCTGCATAGGCGCATAACTAAAGCGCGCTGCGCTGGAATTTAGACCAGCTTTCAATTGGTCAATGGCGCAGTCTATGTCAGTTCCTCAAAATAGCAACATGAAACAGTTGTAAGATGATGAGTGCTGCAGTAAGCTTGTTAAGAGATGGATTGTTCTAATAAAATAACATTTCCCAGTGAACAGCGACTGCAGCTAATTCACAAACAGCAATTCATATGAAAAATTGTGACAAGATTCGTTTGATTGGTTGTGAATTGAATTTGTTTGTTTATTTATTCATTTATTTTATTTATATTAAAATCTAATCACAAAATTGGCAAATTTACTGTACATAGTTCATTAACTTGTTGTTTATTTGTGACTATTAAAATGTACAGATTCATATCCTAAGTATTTAAATGATCATAGTTTTCATTATAAAAATTAAATGCAACTGTTTTGATTCTTCGCAAAAATGTAGCCTTGGTGAACACAAAATACAGTACTTCAGCAAACATAACTAACTAACTAACTAACTAACTAACTAACTAACTAACTAACTAACTAACTGAATAAATAAATAAATAAATAAATAAATAAATAAATAAATAAATAAAAATTAATACAAATAAATAATAAAAATAAATAAATAAATAAATAAAAATTAATACAAATAAATAATCAAATAAATAAATAAATAAATACAAATTTATACAAATAAATAATCAAATAAATAAATAAATAAATAAATAAATAAATAAATAAATAAATAAATAAATAAATACAAATTAACACAAATAAATAATCAAATAAATAGAGCAGATTGACATGTTTGTCATGATTTTGCTTCATACTTTTTTTTTGGCATAAGATCTTTGTACCAGCTGGGATATGATTTTTGTTCATTTCATTAATGAATTTATTTATTTATTTTCTTGTCTTTAACATGTTGAACATGTTCCTTTAATCCCACTTAAATCCTTCTTAAATATAGTCAGTGTTCTGTACAAAAAAGCCACGCATATTGGGCCATTAAGAAAGTCATATTTACAGTTTTCAATTTATTAGCCCTCTTGTGAATTTTTTTTTCTTCTTTAAATATTTTCCAAACAATGATTAACAGAGCAACACATTTTTACAGTACTTTTTATAATATATATTTTTTCTTCTGGAGAAAGTCTTATTTGTTTTATTTATTTTTTTTAAACATCTTAAGGTCATTAGATTAGCCCACTTAAGCAAAACTTCTTGTGTATTTGTGAATTTATTGCATTTAATTTTACATTAAGAAGATAAAGGTTTCTTTAAATATTAAAATATATTAAAAAAAATACGTTAGATATTTTAATATATTTGTTTAAATACTTTTTAACCTACAATTTATTTTAAAAACTTCAAATAAAAATAAAAATCTATAGAGAAAGAGAATGTTTTGAGTTTCAATGCTAGGCCCCCATACCTGGAATTGCTTAGGGCCCCCAAATCACTAAGTCCGCCCCTGCTTGTATGTTTCAATAAATAATTTTCTTCACTTTAATTGAACATATTTTTGAACAAATGGTGTTAATGCAAAATGCATTTTAATATTTTTGCTTGTTTATTGTTTATGTCTAATGTCTGATTCATTTTAGAATATTTAAATTCATTACACATAATTGAACATATGTTTTGTGCTCTTTTTTTATCCATGATTTATTAGAATCCTGTATGACTTATAAACATTGTGATTGTATATATGATTACTCTTGTATACATACATATTATTTCACGACATCAATATTGTGTTTTTGTAATTTTAATTTATTTAAATAGAGAGTTTTTACAGTCAGGTAATATTAGTTTTCTTCTTGAAAACAGTCATGTTGCTATATACTGTCTTTACAAAAGGTCATATACAGTTTTTTCTCAGTGGCTTTGGTGCATTTCTCACAACACTGTTTACATTTGCACAACAGTTAATGCATTTCTCAAAACAATTAGTCATTTGTGCACATCATAGTAGCAGTTTCTCATTCCTTCCAACAAATTGCGAATGCTTTTGGACATGCATCAATTGCTTTCATACAACTCTCTGCTGTTTGTAACATTATCATTTGCTTATGTCATGTCAGTCAAAATTAACTGAACTTGTGAATGCTGAATAGTCATTCCATATAAAACTAATAGTCCTCATTTCATTACTTGAGTCATTACATACAAAAATGTTGAACTAGTTTTCAAAATCTGTCAAGCAAATTTAACAAAAAAAAATAAAAAAATCTTTTTTTTTTCTCCTGAAAATGTCTTCTAAACCGAACAATTACATGAATGATTTACAGACCTGTGTATGTTGTAGGTTCAGTTCCAATATGTACTGCAATATTGCTTACAAGTTGTGCACAGCTCTACCCAAAGTAAGTTTATGTTTGTTGTAAATAAGGGTGAATTTATTCTTTTGCACAATGCTGTGAATAAATTAGAATTGCAAAGAGCAAATGCAGTAAAAATGTGAAACATAGATATTCAGTGTCTTGTACTCAGATACCTCACTAAATGCAGTGATGTCTAACTTTACTGTAGTTTTCAAATGGCTGTGCAAATAGTATTTAGTGCTGTCTTGAGCATTTTCAGGAAGTGTCTCCAAAATCTGACTTTTTTGCAATGGAAAAAATGTACAGAGTAAAGTGTCATAATGAAAACATGACAAAGCCATTTGACTATCTTGTTCATAAACAATGGTGGCAGGACTTTTCATCTTGATGACACTGACACTTTCACTGACACGAATACTTGCTTTTGAGGAATGAGCTATACATTTAGTGCAGGAGACGCGCTTTTGCAGGTTATCCACTAGGTTTTGCAGTTTGCATTAATTGTTTTGAGAAATGCATTAACTGTTGTGCAAATGTAAATAGTGTTGTGAGAAATGCACCAAAGCCACTGAGAAAAACTGTAATTCCCATAAAAATATATGTTTTCAATAAATTTGATGAAGAGAATCTCAAAATAACTTATGTTTTACGTTGTTGTTTATATGTAGTAGGCAACATTTGGAGTCAACACAAAATATAGATGGATGGATGGATGGGTATGTGGGTGCGTGGGTGGGTAGATGGACGGACGGACGGACGGACGGACGGACAGACAGACAGACAGACAGACAGACAGACAGACAGACAGACAGATAGATAGATAGATAGATAGATAGATAGATAGATAGATAGATAGATAGATAGATAGATAGATAGATGTAGATAGATACTCATGGCTTCTAACAACTTTACAACATTATTACTTTTAATCCGCATAATAAGCAAACTGTTCTAAGCACGTTCACGATCGTCTGCACCTTCCAGACACACGTAATGACACATTTCTTTTTTTTTTTTTTATTGTGCACTTGAAAAACAAAAAAAAACATAGTTCCTGAAATCTTTGCTTTTCAGCCCCATTCCCCAGCCGGCCCCTGCCCTGTGGCTAAAGACTTATTGATTTGACTCTCTATGCAACTCCATCTCCACCGAGAGCTTCTTTAGGTGAACCGCAGCTGAGGCCTCCTGACCAAAGTGCTTAGGTGTGATGAAATTGTGTAGTGTTCATTCAACTCTTCACGTGTTTGCGAATTTGCCAAGAGAACAGACAGTCCCTGCTACATGGAACAATGGTTAAACACTTATCTTAGTGGACATATGGTATTTAAATGTTGTATTTGTGTATATTAGATCGTTAATTGATTTATAATAATAGTTCATCCTAATAATACAAATGGTTTATTTATATGTACATAGTACTCATTTGAAAACATTGCAAATGTTAAGTGTTTTAACTATGTTCTCAGCAAAGTTATATTTATTTGATTAAAACAGCAAAAAAAAAAAAAAACAGAACAGTTTGATATATTATTACAGTTTAAAATAACAGTTTTCTGTTTGAATTTATTATTTAAGTATTTATTTTATTTTATTTTTATTTTATTTTATTATTATTTTATTATTTATTAAGTAATTTGTTTCTATGATTGATTAAAGCTGAATTATCTGCATTATTACTTCTTCAGTGTCACACATCTTGCTAATATTATGACTTGCTGATGTGCAATATTGGTAAGGTAAACATTTGTCACTAACAATTATGTATGCATGATGCATATATGTATTTTATTGTATTTTTTTTATTTTATTTTATATATTTGAAATATATGTAATTACTATAATATATAATACTTTATAATTGCTTTAAAGTGCTTAAAAGTAAAAAAGATTGTATTTAAACATCAACATGTTGTACAAACAGCAGTTTTAATAGTTATATTAAAGTTTATAGTAGTTTATATCAATATAATATACTACAGAACTATTAAACCACTTTAATATAACTATTAAAATGTACACATTCATATCCTAAGTATTTAAATTATCATAGTTTTTATTATAAAAAATTAAGTGCAACTGTTTTGATTCTTCGCAAAAATGTGACCTTGGTGAACACAAAATACAGTACTTCAGCAATCATAACTAACTAACTAACTAACTAACTAACTAACTAACTAACTAACTAACTAACTAACTAACTAACTAACTAACTAAATAAATAAATAAATAAATAAAGAAATAAATAAATAAAAATTAATACAAATAATTAATCAAATAAATAAATAAATAACAATTGACTAGTACTAAATTGGCTGAAAACAGCAATGAAAAGCAAACTTAAATAAATCAGACGTTATATTATTGTATCATTTTCATTGAATAGGCATTCCAAAAAGTGACTCAATATTGTCCACTTAGCTTAGATTTCTCTAGTGGCTGGAACAGTTTTATATTTGCAGACAGGATTATTTTGTGTTGCCTAATTTAAAAGAATAATTATTTCACTAGATTGACCCCCTTGAACGAAATGCAGTAGTAATGCAATTTGTATCCTGATAATTTGCCACACTCTTTAAAGGTATGACTCCAGTCTGTTTCTCTAAATGAGTAATTATTTTCTAAACAAATGTCCTTTAGTCAAGAAAAATAATCATAATAGAACCTTGTCAGAGTTAATTGATCACGTTGAAATTCAGATTTGGATCTTCTCACAGTGCATGGAGCAGATTGATATGTTTGTCATGATTTTGCTTCATACTTTTTTTTGGCATAAGATCTTTTTACCAGATGGGATATGATTTTTATTCATTTCATTAATGAATTAATTAATTTATTTTCTTGTCTTTAACATATTGAACATGTTCATTTAATCCCACTTAAATCCTTCTTAAATATAGTCAGTGTTCTGTACAAAAAAAGCCACGCATATTGGGCCATTAAGAAAGTCATATTTGCAGTTTTCAATTTATTAGCCCTCTTGTGATTTTTTTTTTCTTCTTTAAATATTTTCCAAACAATGATTAACAGAGCAACACATTTTTTACAGTATTTTTATAATATATATTTTTTCTTCTGGAGAATGTCTTATTTGTTTTATTTCGGTTTCAATGAAAGCAGTTTTTGTTTTTAAAAAAAAACATATTAAGGTCAATAATATTAGCCCACTTAAGCAATATTTTTTTTTTCAATTATCTATAGAACAAACGCCACGTTGTTTAAATAGCAAATCCATTTGCTCCTTTGTGGACTTATGGGTATGCCAGTCTATAAAGGAGGTGTGCTAAGGAGCATTGTTGGCACGTTGCTATTTTGAGGAACTGAAATAGACCACAGCATTGACCAAGTAAAAGCAGGTCTAAAGTCCAGCGCAGAGCGCTTTAGTTATGCAGCTGCAGGTTCAAATGCTTAATACACACAGGAATACACAAATATCTTTACATATGAAAAAAAAAGAAAAGATTAAAATGTTACAAAAATTATTATTTACTACACATATATATAAAAAAAAAAAACACCACCTCCTGCCTTCATGTCCGGGGGGCTTTTTTCAGTTTATTCATGACAATTTGCATTTTTATAATAATGTTATTCTCATTAGCAGTATTATTTATTATATGCATGTTTATATTTGTTTTAATAAAAACAAGTTTATATTTGTCCATCTGTCGGGTTTTGGAGACATGCATCACCATATGGGGCATAAGAGTAGGACTTGTGTGTGAATATAACTGTTTTCTGACCACATTTCCCTATTCTTGTTCATTTATTTGTTTGCTGGAAGTTAAAACTGAATATAGAAATAGTTTTAAAACAAACCTTTGTGCTTAACAAACTAAATTAAGTATGTAGGCTAATGGATGTCTTCAGTGGAGTGCGCACAACACAGTTTCCTTATTCACAAAAGTAAAGGAGTAAAGTAAAGAGTAAAAGTAAAGTAAAGAGAAAGTAAAGAGGCCGAATGGAGGAGGCTCGTTCTTTATCTTCACGCAGATGGTCTGTTTAACTGTCTTCTTGCTAGTGAAGCATTCAGTTTTTCTACTTACAAAGTCTGCCATGTAAATAGCAAATGTGCCATGGCGCACTGACTTTTAAAGGGAATGGGAGATGAGATGCTGATTGGTTTATTGCATGTTATTCACAAAACACACCCATAACTCATTAAAAGAATAAGCACAACCCTGTTAGACCATGCGCCGTGGCGCAAACCATATTTTTCCATCCTTTGAATAACAAAAGTGTATTCGGACACGCCCTTAATGCTTTTGCGCCATGAGCTTTAGACTTGGGCCTAGATTGTTAAAATAGAGCCCAACTTGCCTAATTATCCTAACTTGCCTAGTTAACCTAATTAACCTAGTAAAACCATTAAATTGCACTTTAAGCTGAATACTAGTGTCTTAAAAAATATTCAACACAGGCTCACTCTGAAAACGTAGCCCTATATACATTTCTGGAGATCGCGAATTATGTAGCCACAGCTGCATTTCGTCTTTAAAATGAACGATACGAGAGGGTATGATGTTGTTCCTTTTCGCACTAACCAACTGACGGCTTACCTCAGTTGACTTGAGGTGCAGAGAAGAGTTGACCGTGATGGGGTTCGAGTCCGGCGAAGAATAGTTCCAGAAAGCAGGTAAGACAAAAACAAAAAATAAATAACATGGTGAGAATGCGGTCAAATCTGAAAACGTGGTAAAAACTAGGCGGTTGCGAGGGCTTTTATTTTTCTGTATTGTTTTTGAAAACACTGCCAGTTGGGTTTAGGGAAGTTGGTGGGCGACTCAATTGGTGCTTTTGAAAACATTGTCGGTTGGATTTAGGGAAGAAGGAGGGTGGGTCAGTCGATCGGTCAATCAGTCGACGGGATTTACATGAGAACAGCAGGCGTGAATGGCACTTGCAAGAGAAATTTGAGATCTTAAAAGGCGTACACAGCGACCTGTGGTGGATTTGCGCAAAAAACAAAAACTGCAAAAAAAGTACCTCCTGGGACGTATTTGGCACTCTTTAGAAATGTATATAAGGGTACGTTTTCAGAGTGAGCCTGGGTTGAAAATATCTAGTAAAATGTTATGTACTGTCATCATTGCAAAGATAAAAGAAATCAGTTATTAGAAATTAGTTATTTAAACTATTTGGTTTAGAAATGTGCTAAAAAAAAATCTTCTTTCTGTTAAACAGGAATTGGGGTAAAAAAAAATATACAGGGTGGCTAATAATTCAGGAGGGCTAATAAATCTAACTTCCAACTGTATATATCCATGTTGAGCACTGTGATCAAACTCCCATCATTAACAATAAATATCGTCCAGACACTCCATTAAACAAAATAATAGAGACTCACACCCCAAATGGATAATGCTTTGATATGTCGTTCCCATAAGCTCAATATTCAGCAGCTATTTTGTCTGTCATTACCATCACAAAGCAGTTTGTCATTACCAGTCAGCCGCTGTCATCATGGCAGCCCATAAATCCTGCTTGTGAATCACTCGCTGAATCATTCGATGAATCATTTTTTGATGCGTGATGTGCCAGTCTCTGTCTGCCTTTAAATGACACTGTCACTTAGGGCTCATCACCCAAGTTCATGCTAGTGGGCACGTTTTTTGTCATGTCGCCTGACAATTAACAGCCTCTCCTATTAAAGAGCCTCTATGGTAATGTGTTATTGAGTCCGGCAGTGGCTAAAGAGGGGTCTCTGGGTGTATAATGTGGTTAATGCCTAATTGGCCCTCTGCTGAGATAATATGGAGGGATGACAATGAAGGGTTAGGTCTGACTGAGGCTCACGCTGCCTGCGGGAGGGGAAAAAGGGAGAGACTGGACCAGTGAGCTTACCATCAGCTGGAGCTTTCACTGGATGGATGATCTTGTTTTGTATCCACCTTTTTTTCCCCAATGCCCAATGAGGCTTCTATGGGAGTAACTTCTGTTAGACTGTAAACAATCAGTAAAGTAAAAAAAAAAATAATGGGTATAGGTGTTTCCATCTACTGTAGTTGTTTTAGGTGTAGTTTAAGATATTACATAGAAAAATGCCTGAATGTAAACGTAAAAAAATGATAAATCTATGCAATCAATTGTTTTTTTGTTTTGTTTTTTTTTCTGATAAAAATAAATGTTCATAAACTGTGATTGAAACACCAAATAAATACCTGGAATAGCATCAAAAATAGCTGTCTATCTTAATTTTTGCTTTAACAGATGATGTGAATGGATAACACTGTTAACTATTTTTGTAAATTACACAGTAAAAAAAATTGCAATTTTGAATAGACACTTGCAGTGTATTTTTGTTAAGGTAAACAACCATATTTCATGTATTTTACTGTGTTAATGCAAATTTCTTATCCATATCTAATATACTCTAGATCTAACATTAATTTCTAAAAGCAAAGTGTCATGGTGAATTCAATTTAAAGTTATTTACCACACAGTTTATGTATTTAGGAAACTTACTGTTAACCAGGTTACAAGTAAAAAATAATATATAGAGTGGAGAATAGAGTGGAGAGCGGAGTGTGTTGTGCATTGTTTAATGATGGCTGCAAACCTGAAGGCTGCTGGTGAGATTCCCACTTCCCAGTGAGTCACGGGTCATCGCCATTGTGCCCCTGGCCAGTGCACTTAACCTCATTTTGCTCCAGGGGGATTTTTTGGTTCATGGTTCATGGAAGTTCTATGAAGAATTGTGCAAAATGTTAAAATTCCACTGGCTTGGTAAAACTAAAGATTATATTTGGTTTGGAGAGGAGAGATGGGAAGATTTGGATGAATATGTACTGATGATAATAAACAAATACAATTAATAATATGTGAGGAAATCATTTAAACGTGGCATTGTTGTTGGTGCCAGACGGGCTGGTCTGAGTATTTCAGAACCTGCTGATCTACTGGGATTTACATGCACAGCCATCTCTAGGGTGTACAGAGAATGGTCCGAAAAGAGAAAATATCCAATGAGCGGCAGTTCTGTGAGTGCAAATGCCTTGTTCGAGCTGTTATAAAGGCAACAGTAACTCAAATAACCACTCGTTACAACCGAGGTATGCAGAAGAGCATCTCTGAACACATTGAACATTCAGTCAGATAGGCTACAGCAGCAGAAGACCACACCGGGTGCCACTCCGGTCAACTAAGAACATGAAACTGAGGCTACAATTCACACAGGTTCACCAAAATTGGACAATAGAAGATTAAAAAAACATTGCCTGGTCTGATGAGTCTCGTTTTCTGCTGCAACATTCAGATGGTAGGGTAAGAATTTGGCTTCGACAACATGAAAGCATGGATCCATCCTGCTGTAATGGTATGTGGGATATTTTCTTGGCACACTTTGGGCCCATTAGTACCAATCTGCATCATGTCAACGTCAAAGCCTACCTAAGAATTGTTGCTGACCATATCCATCCCTTTATGACCACAGTGTACCCATCTTCCCATCTTCAGCAGAATAACGCACCATGTCATCTGAGACTGATTTCTTGAACATGACAATGAGTTCACTGTACTCAAATGGCCGCCACAGTCACCAGATCTCAATCTAATAGAGTACCTTTGGGATGTGGTAGAACGGGAGATTCGCATTATGGATGTGCAGCCGACAAATCTGCAGCAACTGGGTGATGCTATCATGTGAATAATGACCAAAATCTCTGAGGAATATAGGCTGGAGGAAAGTGTGTGTCATAGAAAAGTCAAATGTGTGTAGTGCTGACTGGACTGATGTAATAAAACTATATTTTACAGAGCACTGGGGGAAAGCTGTTCCTTTAGAAATCTCCAATCATTGCTGTGCATTCACTAAGAAAATCATGAACCTTGAGCTGCTAGTAGAAACACAGCTGTCCTGTGAAACCTGTCAGCCCAGTCCCAGTGAAAAAGTGATCTGTAACCACACACTCAAATCAACCTCACTACCCACATCACACACACACACACACACACACACACACACACACACACTGTTCAGCGGAGCATGAGTGAAGTCCATCGACACAGACTTGACTTCTCAAGTGCTTTAAAACACTCTCCCGTGTGTATGTGTGTGTTTGTGTTAGAGAATGATCCCTGGAGAATGTGCAGTGCTGCATGTGCTCAAACAAGCACCTCCCTGTTTTCCAAATGGGAAAATCAATAAACTTCATCTTTACAGTCTCAGATATTTGCCTGGTGGGAGACGGTGTCACGTAGAGCCGTTCGAGAGTTCCCATTGGGACTGCACGTGTGTGTTTGTGTCTGTCACAATCATCATATTTCTTAAGTGGATAAGCCAGAGTCTAGTTCTCTAGCATTGATTGTATTAAAGTGAGCAGAAATAGAGTGAAGGACGCATGTGTTTGGCCCATCCATTATTTTCCAATCCAGCAGTAAACACAGCAGGCTTTATTAAGGTAATGCATATGATAAGATGCAGGGCCATGCGGAGGGAGGGTTCTGGGTATTGGCGGCGTCAGTGATAGATTGACGGAGGCTGGAAAGAGTTCTTCCGATGAAAACTGCAGACACATTTTAGGACATACGTTCCAGACTACGCGATCCGGGCAGGGATGAACCATATATGGTTAATGACGGATTAGTAATGATTTGTGTCGGTAAACGAGTTCTGTCATGACAACTCTCTGAGAGGTTTAGTATGGTAATGAATATGTACGTGGCAATGTTATTGTGTTTGGGCTTGGTAGCATAAATCTGCTACACTGCTGCTGCTGCTGCTTTGATTGTTAAGTATCGAGACTTGCTTCTGCCAGTATATTGACAGACGTGCAGTCTGAGAAAATAACACACTGCTGCTGCAAACATAATATTTATGTAACCCACGTAGCTGATCTAAACACAGGTGGAGCTGGGGTGGAGGAGGGTCTCCAAAAATGCACTGCATTATTTAAAATGCTGAGGAGCAAGCCTAGACTTTCATGACTCAACTTGCATCTGTCGCTAGAATGTCAACATGATTTACACATGCAATATTTATTAACAATACACAAACTACAAATATGTTATTCAATTTATTATATTGATAATCATTTTGATCAATGTAACGAACCATAACCTATTTCACTGTAGGTTACGATGAGATATACAGTATAGTTTTGTTCTACCTATTGTGTTTTATATATATCTACACCTACCCTAACCCTAAACCAGGGATGTCAAACCGCAAACCGAAGACCGCAGCCCTGCACAGTTTAGTTTCAACCTTGCTTCAACACACTTACTGGTAGGTTTCAAACAAGCCTGAAGGACTCAATCAGTTTGATCAGGTGTGTTTAATTAGGGTTGGGACTAAACTGTGCAGAGCTGCGGTCCTTTAGGAATTGAGTTTGACATCCCTGCCCTAAACCTAGCCATTATAGTAACCTGTTGTGTTTTATTAATGTCTACACCTACTCTAACACTAAACCTACCCCTTACAGTAAGCTCACTCACTCACTTTCCTTCAGCTTATTCGCTGCTTTATTAGGAGTCACCACAGTGCAATAAACCTCCAATTACTCCTCCAATTGCAATTGTTTTACACAGTGGAGGCCCTTCTAGCCACAATGTGAAGGTTTTACTCTCAGTCCTGATAAATACGCATGCACTCTGACCCCTTTCAGACACTATAGCCAATACACCACTACTACACATCATGTCGACACTATTGCACATTGTGAAAACTGCGAGGTTAACATTTTCAATTATTTCATATGAAAGTTGAGCTAATCATTGACACTAATATTCTGTATAAATGAACTGAAAACCTTGCGTTTTTGAAGTCACATGCTCCACCATCAAGACCATTGATACAGCGGTTGCCTAGTAACATAAAAAGTGCAGTTTTTGTAGTAGACTAAAACTACTGTAGCTGGAGTAGTCAGGGAAATTGCTCATACCACTTATTTATAGTGTGATGAAAAAAAGGTTATATGGTTCTTCTTCTTACCCCCACACCTCACCACCAGAATCAGGACACCCCATCATGTGAACACGTGAATAAAAGGGTAGGGGTGAGAGTGCGATCTAAGGAGTAGAATTGGGATTGGGCATAAACTTTATTGTTGGACAGCATCAAAAAAGGATGCTACACCTATATTCAAAACAGGCGCATTGTGAAAACGTACCATCATATACATTTTGGAGAGTGCAGAGCCAGAGCTGCATATCCTGGGGGTATGATTCTTGCTTCAGGTGCGAGAGGTCCCGGGTTTAAATCCCGGACGAGCCCCCAAATATGTTACGTAGCGGAAGCACCACGCTGCTCACATAAAGATAAGGATGACCGTCTATTAAAATAGGTCTCCTGGAGTCCCCCTTCCTGCTTCCCAAGCACTCACACACAGGCCAAGTTGTCAAAAAGGGGTTAACAAATTTATTAAACATAAATATTTCCAATAAAAAAAAAACTAGGTGATAAGGGAACAAAAGGCCAAAACAAAGTACGCTACCTATTATTACAGTAAGTGTTGGTAACCTAAACCAAAAATAAGGGTTTGTAAATAAAACAACAATTCTACACTCCTTGCCTATCCATTAAACTTGAGAAAAGTGACAAAAGAAAAAGGGCCTTCGCTTATTTCAAGCAGTAAACAGAGTATTTCACCAGATGATGTTGAAAAGGTTTCAGGCAGAAAATAAACACTCAGCCACAGCTAATGCAAAATACCCTCCCATTACCGTTTTTAACTGAGTATCTCACTAGATGACTTTGAAAAGAATTTCAGAAAGAAAGATTTCACTACCACACAGAGAACTTTGAGCGATCTGCTCACACACAACACAACAGCGAGGGGAAACAGGAGAGAGAACTCTTCGCGTTGCACCTGATATCCGCTCATAGAGAGAGAGAGAGAGAGAGAGAGAGAGAGAGAGAGAGACAAGGGAGGACACAGGCACAATACACACCAGCATTGTCAAAATAAGAAGTTACACAATACGTAACAAAAACACTATCGGTTGGGTTTAGGGAAGGGGGTGGATGGTGTGATCAGTCAGTCAACAAAGGCCTCTGGTGGATTTATGCATTCAGCAGGCGTGAATGGCACTCGCGAGAGAAATTTGAGATCTGAAAAAGCATACACAATGGTGGATTCGCGAAACCAAACACTGCAATAAAAGTACCTCCTGGGTTGTATTGCATGATATCCAGATATGTATATAGGGGTACGTATCAATAATGAGCCTGGGTTGCCTATATTTTTGTGCACATTCTCAGTAGTCGCAGCTGTAACAATTCTAGCCGTAATCCCACGTACTTGTGACAGAAGTCCCTCCAACTTGGAGGTCTCTCAACCAACTTCAGGCTTTGATCTAGATTGTGTGTCCTAAAACATGTATGGGGGTCTGCAGATCTGCAGATGGATATTATTGGAAGACTGGAGTAGACAATGTAGTGGGATCATAGATTGGTAGCACTTTACACTGTATCAATCCAGGGTTTTCACCTGCTTCCTTCTGTCCACTTTCTCTCATAAAAAAATAAATAAATAAAAACGTTCTTCTGCTGTACGATATTGCACGTTGCTGTCCATTTCATCCCACTCTTGTTGGTCTCTCCGGGAGCATCACTTCTTCTGTCTGCTAGAAACCTAGAAGATTTATTAGGTTTTAATGTTATTTAATTACACAGCAGAGGACAGAACAAGTTAATTAAATGAGTAAAGTCACAAAGAAAATGAAGTCAAATGCGCCCACTCTACTAGCTCACTGTGATATTTTTCATGAATAATTTCATCCATCCATTCATCCATCCATCCATCTCTCTGGCATGTTTTTATTTATTTATTTTCAAATTTATGGTAGAATTTCAGAAGGAAAAAATATACATATAAATTGAAAAAGTGTAGACTGCAATACAATTTATCTGAGATTGGTTATTTTATTGTGAAAATGTTTTAAAGGGCACCTATTTTTCTGCTTTTCCAAGATTTAAGATCTAAGTCTTTTATCTAAATCTTTAAGTCTTTTGTGTCTCCAGAATGGGTCTGTAAAGTTTCAGCTCAAAACACCCATCGGATTATTTATTAGACCTTTCAGAATATTGAAATTTTCTCTTCACACACTGTAACTGGTTTTGTTGCCTGTGCCTTTAATGCAAATGAGCTATTTCTTCCCGCCCACAATTGCCACATGCCTGTCAGAGCCACATAGATTTCTTCATAGGGCTTTGATGTGTGTCTCCATCTCATGCTGTGTCAGATAAACAGCACAGTGACAGACATCAAGGAAGCAGATCTCACATAATGTTTGTGAGAAATACTACAGTAAGAACTTTCTCAGTGATTATTTGATGTATTTGTTGTGGAGTTAATTTAAGCCTTTCTGCAACGATGAGTCACACACATGCGCATTTAACTTTGTGTTGGGAAAAATGAATATATTTTAAAATATTTTTGTCTCTTTTTCTTTTCAATAAACAATTGTATTTGGATTGCTTAAGGTGATATTAACCAACTTCTTCTCGAGTTTGATATGCCAAGCATTTTTGCAGAAGTAGATGAAGCTGATAGAAATGCAGTAACAATTTCTGTGAGCAGAGCAGGTATGGGTTGAAAATGAACACATAGTTTGCAGTTAGGAAGTCTTGTGCTTTTGTCGTTGTGCAGAGAGTTAGTAGAAAAAGAGGATGTATGTATTGGTGCGGCCAATGGAGGACTGGAGAATGATTGACAAGTGACGAATTTCATTAAACTCCCCCTGTTAATTTCAGCTGTGTATAAAAGTGTGAATCAGGAAATGAGTTGTTGTGCACCTCCTGAATGTAATTCTTGCATTGCATTGGGGATATCAGAATTCTGTGAATCGAATTATTCATTTGTATCCAATAAACTACTACGATTTTTGACATTGAAGAAAAACCTTTCCTGACCTTTTTTTACTGAACACGCATGGAATTAATTAGATATTCCAACATTTGCACAGTTTTTGCACAGCAAATGTGACAAGATAAGCATTAATATCCCATCCTGTATGGATATCCGTTATGTTAATATACAAAATAATTCTGATTTAACGTCCACAAACCAGGATTGAAGCATCTTCTTTTATAGTTGTACTGACATCAGCTGTGGTGATGAATTGCGTAGCAAATTTACTGTCTTTATTACAAACATTCACTGTTTTAAAAACGTTTTAAACTTGTAAAACTCATTTTTGATCACATTTGATAATGATTGATGATCACAGAGAGTTGAACAGAGCTTTTAATCCCAGTTTCTTTGTGCACGTCCTGTCTTGTTGATATGATTTTACGCATTACTACGGAGACGTGTTAATATACGGCTGTCAATCAATTTGGTGGGCGGGGAACTCCTACATCACGTTGCATTGGGCCACAAAATGGGAGGGATTTGGATCCTATTTTAACATCAGGAAATTTTAAAATAGAGACCTATAGTGTTTATATCACTCCAATATGACTGTGGACACAGTATACCTACACACAGTTCTGTCCTAACAGTATCATAGGTGCCCTTTAAAAAAAAAATGGGAAAAAAGTAATCATCAAGTTATAAATATATCTATTATTTCAATCGTGATCTATTAAATAAATTACGTTAATCTGATGTTTACAATATTATTTAATAAAACATACTACATTTTTTTTTGTAATGAGGATCCAGATAGGGGTGTCACGGTGGTGCAGTGGGTAGCACGATCGTCTCACAGCAAGAAGGTTGCTGGTTAGAGCGCCGGCTGGGTCAGTTGGCATTTCTGTGTGGAGTTTGCATGTTCTCCCTGTATTTGCGTGGGTTTTCTTCGGGTGCTCTGGTTTCTCCAACAGTCCAAAAACATGCGGTATAGGTGAATTGAAATAAGCTAAATTGGCCGTAGTGTATGTGTGTGAATGTAAGAGTGCATGGGTGTTGGGTTGCGGCTGGAAGGGCATCCGCTGTGTAAAACATATGCTGGATAAGTTGGCGGTTCATTTCGCTGTGGCGACCCCTGATTAATAAAGGGACTAAGCTGAAAAGAAAATGAATGAATGAATGAATGAGGATCCAGATTACCGAATCAGTAATAGTCTAGCTCTCTCAATATATATGTCGTTCTTTCATTCCGTCTGTGTTAGAACTAAAGGTTTTTTTCTGAAGTGTGCAATGAATGGAGACACTGATATTGAATAGCTTCTTAACTCGACTGAAGAGATCTGTCCTCATCTTTAAATGCTTAATCACATGCCAATATTCAGACTCTTGATATGCATGTATAGCTATAGAAGCTAATTGTTTTGCAAAATATGCATTCCGTTTGCTTAGCAACAGAACTTTGCTTTGAAGTGAGTCAGACTTTTTGCTGCCAGGAACCTAGAATCTTTGAAATCCCTTGTTCCTGTGTGATAAAGCGCCACACGCATGATAGGATAATAAGACACCGCCATTTATGTGCTTGTTTATGGTACAAGGTGAACAAACAAAGCAAGACTCTAATAAGTTTAATCCTTTTATGCTTACATATGTTGACATTCTTTATGGGCATATGGGTGTTTGGATGGTTTGTTGTGGGAGGCAACATATCTCGGGCAAGCAAGCCACTTTAATTACTGTAAAGCTGACGCCCCCTCCTATTCTGTGGCCAGCAACCCACAAAGCAAACACACGCACACACACACATCTTGCCATCTTAACTTGCCACGTACAGTCTTAGCATGTGGCAGTTTTTCTTGTCATCATCTCACCTGTTGTCATGGTTACCATCAGGGCTTTATTGCGAGTTAAATTCAGGCACCAGGCCCAGTGCACTCATTCAGGGCTCAGGTTAAAGCGATATTTCATCCAAAAAATGAAACAAAAATAAATTAATTTTAAAATATATTATTTACTCTCCCTTTACTTGTTTAAAACTTGTTCGGGTTTCTTCTCTGGAAGAAATTTTGAAGAATACTGAAAGCTGACACTCCATAGTTCCATAGTATATTCCATAGTTACACAGTATTCCATAGTAAATTATAGTTTGTTAGTTTATTTATTTATTTATTTATTTATTTATTTATTTATTTATTTATTTATATTTAAAACCATATAAATACATTTATAAATATTTATTTATTTATATTTGTTTATTTTATGTGTTTATTTATTAATTTATTTTATGTGTTAATTTATTTAATTTTTTTTTTTTTTTTCATTTATTTTATTTTTTTAAATTTGCTATGGAAATCAATGGTTGAAAAAGATATTTTTTACTCACCCTTTACTTGTTCAAAACCTGTTCAAGTTTCTTCTGGAAGATATTTTGAAGAATGCTGATAGCTGACACTCCAAAGTTCTATAGTATTTCATAGTATTTTCCATAGTTCCATAGTATTCCATAGTATAGTTTATTTATTTATTTATTTACTTATTTATTTTGTTATGGAAATTAATGGTTGAAAAAAGATATTATTTACTCACCCTTTAGTTTCTTCTCTGGAAGATATTTTGAAGAATGCTGATAGCTGGCACGCCATAGTTCCTTAGTATTCCATAGTATTTTCCATAGTTCCATACTGTTTCATAGTATAGTTTATTTATTTATTTGTTTATTTATTTATTTTATTCATTTTGTTTTTTAATTAATTAATTAATTAACTTATTTATTATTATTTTTTTGCTATGGAAATCAATGGTTCCATGCAACCAGCATTCTTAAAACATCTTTTTTGTTCAACAGAAGACATAAACTCATAAATGTTTAAAACCACATAAGGGAGAGTAAATAATAAAAGTAACTTTCATTTTTATTTATTTAAGGCATAACTTGGTGAATCGAGTGAAAAAGATTAGTATTATTATTATTATTATTATTATTATTATTATTATTATTATTATTATTATTATTATTATTATTACATTAGAAGTTATTGCCATGTAACTAGAAATTCCAAGGGTTCAGTCAAAGCAGGGTGCATCTGCCTTCAGCTACTACGCCCTCCTGCTGCTGGATTCAGCTTCCAAAAATGATCAGATGTGCTCCAACATTAGGTACATTCAAATCAAGACTTAAATATATAAGACTTCTGTTTAGCTGTGCCTTTACTGAATGAGCACTTTGCTATGTCAGACAGATCAAACTATTATGTCTTTTTTTCCCACTCCTTTAAAACCTATTTTAACACATTTTAATCTGTTTTTACCTGTTCTTAGAGCCTAATCACACCGAACATGCTTTTTACGTTGAGAGGCGCCTTTTTGAATGATTTACAAAAGGGCGCTGCTTATGTGCCCTGCACGCTTCATGTTTTAACCGCCTGCTGCACCTCACATTCTCAGTTGAAACAAAGTGAACACTGAGCAAAAAAAGTGTCGCTTCTTTTTCATTCTCCAATCAAATAAAAGCAGAGGCGGGGTTTTTGTTGAGGTGACAGCAGTGTTTGTGTTGTCAAGACAACTACAGAGACTTTTGAAGATAGAGTGGAAGAGATTAGTGGTTTTGAGTTATCCGGAGTTGTATGACTTCATAACAATATCAACAGCAATGTTCATGCACAATACGGAGCTGATTCAGGCATAAAGTGACATAAAAATTGCACCACACTTCTTTTTTTCTTGTTAGCAAAAAAGTGCACTTCAGGGTTTTGGAACGAAAAAAACACGTTCGGTGTAAAAGGCCCCTTAATCATTTTTATTCTTTGTTTTATTTATTTTCTTAGACGTGTCTCTTTTATTCCTGTTTATGTAAAGCACTTTGAATAACCATTGTGTATGAAATGTGCTACATAAATACACTTGCCTTGCCTTGCCTTGATTACAATAGGAATTTCATAAATTAATTAATTCATTAAGTCATTCATTCATTTATTTTATTGTTTGTTTGTTCATTTACTTATTTCATTGTTTGTTTATTTGTTTGTTTATAACACATTTTTAAAAATGCTATGTTTAAATACGCAAATGCAGTATTTAATTCATTAAAGATATACTCATTTGCAGATGCAAAAATGTGAACTTTGTATAAAGTCAAGTTCAAATTTCTTTTCTTTTAATTTATTTGTTTTACATATTGGAATGAAAAGGGTTTTTTTTTTGCTTTTTTTTTTGTTTTGTTTTTTTGACGGGAATTTGTGGTTTATCACTTTTTTTATCAATTATTGTCATTAAAAAAGGGATAAACCACAAACCCACCGTATAAAAAATATTGTAATATGTAAATTAAATACTTAAATAAATTAAAATAAATTTAATTTAATTAAAATTAAAAAACATTTTAAGAATAAAATATTATAGAAAATCAGGCGAATAATGTATGAACATGTACCTTTCTAAATACCTTTAGAATAATATGAATATGAATGAATAAGAATAATGCTGAAGAGTTAAAAATCCAAAATAAAAATGAAAAGTGCACAGGGATAGCTTAAATAATATGTCGGTGCTCTTTGGGTAAGGGACTCATCAGAATAAACAGCAAAAGTCAGCCCAAGCATTACAAAAATTCAGGAAAAATTATTGAAACTGTATTTCAATCAAATAATTTAAATAAAATACAATTGTCAATATTTTTTCCACTTTTTTCGAGTGCGTTGGACTGACTTTTGCTGTTAATGTTGAAGTGTTGTTGCCGTAAGTTCTGCCGTAAGACGTGGAGACGTGTGGCTCATATTTTGAGTAAACAGCCTTTAAAATATGTATCGCAACTGACATCTATACAAATTGATAGTGCGACAAAAGAAAGGACTAAAAAATAAATAAATAAATTAACTTTCTGGAATATCAAAAGGCTTTAGTATTTACCATAAGTGGATGGTTCTCCATACCCTTGCAACCTCTCCATCAAACAGGCCAAAGCACCACACAGTGCATCATTTCCCTCAGCTCAGAGATTTGTTTGGCTTGTAGTTGCTGCCTGTGTCTTTCATGTGACGCTGGGCACAGGCCTGTCAATCAACATTTAAAAGCAACATCGAGTAACTGAACAACAAGCGAGAGGGAGAGATGCTTGTCATGAAACTGCTTTGTGAATGTGCGCTTGAGACAAATGGGGGGAAAAAATACAGCGTTTACCATCAGTTGTTTTACACACAGTGGGCGTCTTTCAAGAGACTGTTAGAAAATGTGACACGCTTCTCTGATATTAGTCGAGAACTGCGAAAATCCGTCATAGCAGAGACTCTTACAAGCGCATTATGATTATGACGCCTCTCTTCAAATATTAAAAGAGCAAATCTCACATTTGAAGCATTAGTTTAATGAGTGGTGTTTGAGAAAAGCAATATCACAGGACCAAAAAGTGCTGTTGTTGTTTTAATACAGCAGCATTGTGTTATTATGCATTTATTCATTTTGGAAATGCAATCAAAGTTTTATTTTTTTTCCTCACATCATATTGCATTCTAATTATTTTTTTTTTTAGTTAAGCTTTTTAAATCTGATTGTTTAAGAGGTTTTTCATAATATTCTATATTCAATATTTCCAAATTCTGCAACGTATAACGACTGGCTCTATTTACCAATCGCATTCTGCCTACAAACATTTTCTAAGGCTACACTGAATGTTACAAGCTAGATGCAGGTGGTTATAATAAATACTAAGATACATTTATATTTTGTATAGAAAATTGTTTATTACATTTTATAGTATAATAAATAGTTTTATAATTTGTATTTATTTATTGATACAGACAGATATTTATAGAGCCAATAATCTTTAAATAAACTGTTTGTAATATCAATTGTAAATTGATGAACAGATAGATATATAGATAGTTGGATGGATGGATGGATGGATGGATGGATGGATGGATGGACGTGGTCTCCTCCCACACCATAACAAGCTACTTGTTGTGAAATATAATGCAAATGTAATAAATGACGTCAAAAAATAATAACCGGTTAGGATTATTACTGAACTGATACTGAATTGTTTGTGACTGCATCATGGTGCATCGAATAAAAAATTAATTTTGACACACCTAATGGATGGATGGATGGATGAATGGATGAATGAATGAATGCATGGTTAGATATAGAGAGACAGACAGACAGACAGATACATACATATATACATACAAACAAACAAACAAACTATAAGTCAGTTAAATCCTACTCTAGCACTAAATTTTCTGAGCACAAACAATTTACTTTAAACAATTAGCACTTTTTGTATTCTCTTGTTGAATGGCTGAAAACCTCCTCAATTGTAAGTCGCTTTGGACAAAAGCGTCTGCTAAATCACTAAATGTAAATGTATTGTTCTGGTTCTCAAATCTGATTTCCTGCGGTCTTACCAGCCATGTAATATTCTAAAAGTTGCTTGGCCTGCATCATCTTTCATGTGTCATGACAGAGCACCAAAATCCCTAGACATTTACATATAATATTTCTGCATTATCACAAAATGTACTTTTAAATGTTTGGGTGACACGTTTTTTAACAGTGTGCTTGCAACATAATTACTTTCAACTGAATTTAAATATAGCCCTCATCCTAACCATATTTTAAGTTAGGGTGCTTTCACACCTAGACTTTTGTTTCAGAAACTGGCGCGTTTACCTCCTTAGCACGGTTCATTTGGCATATGTGAATCCAAAACAATCGGTACGAGATCGCCTAAATGAGGTTGTTGCAGCTCGATTGAAACGAACCCCAGAGCAGATTGATTGTAGTGAGAAAGTAAAACGATCCAATGAACTAACTAACCAGGCTATATCACAGTGTATTATGAAAATGTAAAAGCCATATTTATGGCTATATGAAGAGAGAATAATAAGTCATTACAGTATATGTCATTTCTACCGGTAAATGTGCATTTAATGTCGAATACGAAAGTAAAACTATGCTGAAATATTAAGGAGAGCTGTTTATTCGTTAGAAAAATTGACCTAACTGCAGTCTTGGTTTATCTGTTTTTTCTCTTTTTATATATAAAGCCTATAGGCCTAATGCATAATTCTAGCCAACGGCTATATATGAGAAAGTTTTACCTGTGATTTATATTTGGTGACTATCTGTGGGTGTCATCATTCAAAATTAAAGCACAGGTTTTTGCTTATAATGTCTTATTGCTCATCGTCATAAATGAAAATAAGGACCCATGACAACTAAGCGCGACTCTAACCAATGTGAGGAGAGTTTACTTGCATGTGACTTGTTTTAGCTATTTTGGTCCTTTTAGAAACTTTGCCGTGTGAAAGCGAACCACACCAAGAACAAAGATCAACATTGTTTTAATCCGTTTCAGAACAAAACAATCGATCTACACATGTGAAAGCACCCTTACATGTAGTTAACTAATGTTACTCAGTACTTAAATGTAAAAAAATGATTTTAAAATAATTCTTCTTCTTCTTCTTCTTCATATACTTTTGATACATCTTCATCTTATGGTCGTTAAACATCAAATATGCAGCTTATTTGTAATATATTTAGAGTTGAGATCCAGGGCATGAGTGGTCATTCAGTGCTCATGAACCTGCCAAGAACAGCTTTACCTCTCTCAGCTGTGAAATTCGCCACTGGCTTAAATGTCTGTGGTGGTTAAACAAGAAGTACAGTTCATTTCGGGCCAATCTTTGGTCCAAGTCTATTGTTTGTAGGAGAGCAAAATGTTTTGGCTAAAGGCAAAGTTAAGTTTTATGCACAGTATTCTGATGTAATTTTACTATTTTGCTATACATTTCAACTTTCTACCCTTGTCTGAACTCCTTAGCAACTATTAGAATGTCCAAGCTGTCCCCCAGACAACCTTATAGGCCACTTTCTTGAAATTCGACCCATGAACAGTGTTTACTAAATTATTGTTTGTACTGTGAGACATTGTGCCTTTTCATCAGTGTAAAAATATAGGATTTGCTAGGATTTATGGGATTTAACCCTAGCCCTAACCCCAACCTAACAGTCTTACAGTATAATCTAATGAGAATTAGTTGGCATGTAGATGCAATGTAAGTTAAATTCAACAAACGGACCATCAAAATAAATTGTGACCGAAATTATATTTTAGGTATTTGGCAGATGCATAAATGTAAATTATTGTAAAAAAAAAAAAAAAAAATTAAAAACAAAAAAGTACACATCATATCATCATATTTCAGCAAAACTGCATTTTGACTTGTAATGACAGTAAAATGTTTATTGTAGTCTTCTATAGATGAGCAAATGTTGTCTGTTCTTGAAAAAAAAAAAGGTGAGAGGGGCTCAAAAAATTGAAAAACAAATAGCAGATGAAACAATAATTCCTCACTATTCACACAGGGCTTCAGCGTCAACGCTTCCCATTCACTTTGAATGGGTGACAACAAGCGTTGCTGAACTGAATTGTGTATCTAGTTGGGAATTTCTCAACATTTCAAGCGCCAATGAAAGTGTCAGCCAATCAGATCGCTTTATGCAAATACCCTAGCTCAGACAGTAGCCAATTGCGGACTAATTTCATTGGCTGATGCTGCTATGATGATCGCGTCAGACCCAACTTCAGACACAATCTCCATCAAGTGTTGACGCTGAAGCCCCGTGTGAATCGGGCATAACACATTATAGGAATTACTTTACTTAGAGAGTGACAAGTTGACTACTTAAAAAGCGAGTAAACCATAGACTGTAAAAGATATGGTCGTAGTATCCGTGACGTCACCCATAGGTTTCTGAAGAATGCAAAAGAAGCTACAAGTAGGCGCGGCCAACCGTCGCCATTTTGTTCGCGCGTCATCGCACCGAACCAAGGATACCAAACAAGGCCAAAGAGGCGGAGCATGAGCGAAGCTACAGACGCCTGCTAGCATTTTGCTTAGACAGGCTTTTCTTTGGGAGAAACACTTAATACTTCGTTACCTGTGACTCGTTTGTGTTCTGGCCACATGTGCTTGGTTGTATACTATATCGATAAAGTGTTTAGACTTTTAAAAACACTGTTGTAATACATCGAGTGACTAAGCATTGGCTGTGTAAAGCCACATGAAACAAAACAAAAATAAGATGTTTATGCTGAGCTCAGCGGCTAATCAGCCAGAATCAGCTGAGGTGACGTGATGGCGACCAGAGAGACCTAGCTGTCACTCAAGTGGCCACGCTCTTAATTATGCTGACTTAATATAACTTAAAATAAACTAAACGGATGAGTTCACTCCCCTCACAGTTGTCACGAAGGGTAATATTAGCTATATGAACCAAAATCGTTTTTGTACCAGGCTGTGAACACCATTTTTTTCTGCTGTAAAGTCGGCCATTTTAACAGTGGGCTCAATACAAATTTGCTCTGTTATAGAGCCAGGACTAGCAGAATTTCGATGAACTGCAGTTTCAGTTACTTCCGTATTAGCTTCACGAGGGAGAGCAGGAGGTTGCCGCTTGAAACTGTTGACAACTTATTTTATTTAATTATGCACAAGTCCTTTACTTGCATTTAAGACAACAGATTTGCTTGCTTTTTTAAAGTGAAGTCCACAAATAGCTTTAAAAGCAACCAGTTTAATCACATTTTAGAGTAAAGCCAACTAATTGCTTCTTACAGTTTGCTTGATGATGGAGTGGATGTTGAGTAACAGCAAGTGGCACATGTTGGAGCAACATCCATGTATTATATTTTTGGGGGTGTTTGAACACGCTTTTTGCTGTACGTTATAACATGGTTAAAAAAAGTCACTCTAACAAACAATTAACTAAGACTTTTAGCTCAGTATACAACAAATTAGCTGTGTATCTATAGTTTGGTAGTAGTTGGGTTTTGGTATTGGGTAGGATTAGGGATGTAAAATTAAATAATTTTTTATACATTCTAATAAACAGTTAGTATCTTAATAATAGACAGGTAATAAGCCATTATAAATGTTGAGAATTGTTATTTTAACTAAAGTTTTATCAGTTAGTCATATCATAATCAGGGCCCAGTGAGTTTTAATGTCCATAAATCTATCTAACTAAATGGCGAAAATTCTTACTTGAACTAAAGTGTTACTGGTTAAAGTCATATCATAACTATAATATTATATAATATCAGGGCCCAGTGAGTTTTTAATGTTAGGCTAATGAAAAAAAAAAAAGATCTAAAAAAATAATACATAATATTATTAAAAAGTGTTGTTTTTTTAGACATGAATGTTTCATATTTTGGTAAACCAGAAAAAAAATATATAGCTCAAAGGGGCTAATAATTTTGACCTTAAAATGAGTTTTAAAAAATTAAAAACTGCTTTTATTCTAGACGAAATAAAACAAATAAGATTTTCTCCAGAAGAAAAAATATTATCAGACATACTGTGAAAATTTCCTTGCTCTGTTAAACATAATTTGGGAAATATTTAAAAAAGAAAAAGAAATTCAAAGGGGGGCTAATAATTCTGACTACAACTGTAAACACAGTTTTGCAGTGCATACGTTTAAAATATAATTGATTGTTGTTTGTTTGGTGAATTGTTTTTCTTTTTACTGCCAGCTACACAACCTTACTTTTTTATTTTATTTATTCAAAAAGTTGCCGAAGACATCCATATTCATATTAAACATGTGCCAGCCAGCACAACGAAAAAATGTAGCTTAAGGTATTTGACAAAGGTCAAAATAAATAAGAAGACGCATTGTGAAAAAAACCTATAATTTACCAGAGTCAAACAGACATTCCTATCCAGACAGGATTAAATTTCTCACAGGATGCTTGAGTAAGCTGAAAAACACTGCATTGTTTGCTTGGTAATTTTTACAGGGCTTGTGTGGGAAGAATACAATAGGATTCATATTGGATGGGATTAAAATCACAAAGGACTTCAGTGAAACACAGGTCTACCTGAAAACAAGTTCCCAATTGGACTTTATTTGATGTAGTTTACTAGACTTCATAGGTCGCAGATACAGTTTAATTATAAACAACATCTCTCTTATTCACATCAGTTTAGGCTTCAGGTAATAAGTGCACATTTTTACTGACAAAGGCTGAAATGGTCTGGATGATTCTTAATGCAGTTCCTTTGAAACATTAGAGAGTCACAGCGAACGCCTTTTCTCCTCCTCTTTCAGATGGTGACAAGAAGAGCATTTTAATGAATATTTACGTTCCTCCCGTCTTTTTAGAATTTGTAATTAGACACTCGCCTTTCTCTTCCAGGGAAATCAAAGTCAATTATTAGTCTGCTTTCTGATGGTGCCGTGACTCAGTCCTTTTGAGTCGGTGCCTCAGAGAGAGATAGAAGACTCTTGAAGTTCTTGTCAAAGCCTCAACCTTCAGCTCCACTTAGCAAAACTGTTTAGTTTTGATGGAGACGTGAATTTTCCGGACAATTTGAGCTGAGCTTTAGCTCTTATGTGGGAAACATGAGTTCGAATCTGGCGTCTACATTCAGGTTTCTTTTTATATTTTCACTTGCATAGATGGAATGCCCATGGATGCCATTTTTAATCCATCCATCCATTTTCTTTTCGCCTTAGTTCCTTCATTAATCAGGGGTCGCCACAGCAGAATGAACTGCCAACTTATCCAGCCTATGTTTTACGCAGTGGATGCTCTTCCAGCTGCAACCCATTACTGGGAAACATCCATTCACACTCATTCACACTCATACACTGCGGACAATTTTAGCCTACCCAATTCACCCATAGCACATGTCTTTGGACTGTGGGGGAAACCGAAGCACCTAGAGGAAACTCGCGAACACGGGGAGAACATGCAAACTCTACACAGAAATGCCAACTGACCCAGCAGGGGCTCTAACCAGTGACCTTTTTGCTGTGAGGCGATTGTGCTACCCACTGCACCACCGTGCTGCCCTGGATGCCATTTTTGATGTCATTAAGTTAAGTTTAGAATTGTTTTTTTTTATATATACATAGAAAGAACATTAAATGTTAACAAAGTTTCAGATGACATTTGTGAAAATATAGGGCTCTATTTTAATGATATAGGTACAAAGTCTAAAGTGCATGGCGCAAAAGCATTAAAGACATATCAGAATCCACTTTTGCTATTTTAAGGACAAAAAAATACAACGTAATCTCATGGCAATTCGTAACATTTGATTTAGTGGCTTATTCGTATGAATTCGAACGATCTCGTACAATTTAGTACGATTTGCTCATTACCCAATGACGATTGGCTTTAGGGGCGGGGTTGGGTGCCACGCCTCCTTTTTATAATCGTACATTTTCGTTCGACTCAACTCGTACGAATTTGTACGAATTAGCCACTAAACTGACAAAAGTTAAAATACGGTTTGAGCCCCGGTGCATGGTCTAAGAGATTTCTGCTTATTCTCTTAATAAATATGTTTTGAGAATAACGTGCATTAAACCAATCAAAATCTCATCTCCCATTCCCATTAATAGTCAGCTGTGTCACATCCCGCCATGCCGCATTTGCTATTTACATGGCGGACTTTGTAAGTGGAAAAACTGAACGCTTCACTAATGAGAAAACGGTTAAACACACCTCCATTCGGCATATTTACTTTCTCTTTACTTTTACTCTTTACTTTTCTTCTTTACTTTGTGGATTATAAATATATTAATAAATATGTCAGCCCACATATTTCATTTAGTTTGTTAAGAGCAAAGATTTGTTTCAAAACTATTTCTAAATTCAGTTCTCATTTCCAGCAAACAAATAAATGAACAGTAATAACAAAGTGTGGTCAAATTATGCAGTCAAAAATTGGGTTATATCCAAACACACGTCCTATTCTTATGCCCCATATAGTGATGCAGACGTCTCCAAAACCAAACAGGTGGACAATTCTAAACTTGTTCTTATAAAAACAAAAACAAATATGCATATAATAAATAATACTGCTAATAATAATAACATTATACAAATGCAAATTGTAATGAATAAACTTTTTAAAAGTCCCCCAAGGTGAAGAAGGCATGGATGTTGTGGTTTTTATATTTATGTAGAAAATAATAATTTTTGTAACATTTTAATCCTTTATTTTTTTTATATGTAAAGATATTTGTGTATTGCTGTACATCATGTTTGGACCTGCATAGGCGCATAGCCTTCACACTCTGCACTGGACTTTTGACCAGCTTTCAGTTGGTCAATGGTGTGGTCTATTTCAGTTCCTTAAAATAGCAACGCGCCAACAATGCGCCTTAACACACCTCATTTTTACACAAGGTGGCACAAATAGATTTATTTAATCAACGTGGTGCAAAACGTGAAAATTAGGGTTGCACTGGACTGAAAAGAGCAACAAATAATAGCAAAATATATGTGACGTTCTGTTGCCATTCAGTCTCCTTATGTAGATGGAATGACCAGTCATCCCATTTTGCTGTCTTAATATTCACATATTAAGAATATTACATGTAAATAAAGTTTCAGATAACTTTTGTGAAAATATAATGGCAAAATACAATAGGTGTAAAGTATTGTTCCAATGACATTCATTCATTCATTCATTTTCTTTTCGGCTTAGTCCCTTTATTAATCTGGGGTCAACTATACTAATAGAGAAGACTCCAGATCCGGACCTGTTTTTACATCACCGTGACTGTTGGGTTTAGGGTAGGGGTAGACGTTAATAAAATACAATTAATGAGAAATTTAATAAATGACATAAATAATTCTCGTTAACTTGCGTCTGCAGCCGTATGTCTATATCTATAGCTGATTAAACATAAAGATAGATGATGATGACAGCCTTCTGAGCCTACCAGGTGCAGAAGGCCCCTACTGGCCCATATCTATCAGATGATAACCACTGATAACGCCCATTCAATCGAGTGATATCCCATTATGGTGTCAAGATTATGTGTTTGTATACACATAGATAGGATATTAAATGTAAATCAAGTTTCAAATGGTAAAATGCCTGTATGCGTTAAGTTTTTTTTTAGGTGGGGGTGGGGGATATTTTGCAAAAATTAAACTGCTTCTGACATGCCCTTATCTTAAAGAAAAAGCATTCTATATTGTTTTACATTTTAAATTGTTAAAAAACATTTTGTTGACATATGAATAAACCAGAGTGCTTTGAAGGATAATAACACATTATAAAGATTAATATGGGTGATTGTTAAGGGCGATTCCTGAATTGAAAAACTGTATAAATGTTCACTCATAAATCCCTAGCAAATTCACAAGCAATTTAATAAACAAATAGATAGAAATAGAAATTAAAGGATTAAAAAAATTAAAGATGAAATACTGAAGTGGAAAAACAAATAATAAATAAATAAACAAACAAACAAACAAACAAATAAATAAATAATAAATAAATAAATAAATAAATAAATAAATAAATAAATAAATAAATAAATAAATAAATAAATAAATAAATAAATAAATAAATAAATAATAAATAAATAAATAAACAAGCAAGCAAGCAAACAAACAAACAAACAAATAAACAAATAAAACAATAACCGTTTAATCGAGTGTAATTCATCCAATTTATTTATTTTTTTATTTTTTATTTTATTTATTTTTTTCATGTAGGCATGTATGTATGTATATATGTACTGTATGCATATCACAGACAGCAAAATCTCTACATGACTATCTTTCTGCCATCACATCCTAACAACCAGAGTGCTGGACTCATTCCTTCCTTCATTTCAGTTTTTCTCTTTCTTTCTTCTTTCTCTCTCTCCATCTCTCTCTCTCTCTCTCTCTCTCTCTCTCTCTCTCTCTCTCTCTCTCTCTCTCTCTCTCTCTCTCTCTCTCTCTCTGCTGTTTGTGCTCAGTTCAGATGGCAGCATGTGATGAGCTGTGCATTTTCAAGCCAATCACTTATTAGCTGTTGTTAAGAGTCCAGCAAGTGTATATCCCGGGGGCCGCTGGTCTTTCTGAGGCTGCGAGCCTCTCCTCCAGCTGCTGCATTGGCACATACTCGGGCATCTCCATGGAGACATGCTTTGGATCCTGTGTGGGCACTGAGTGTCTCCAGCTCAGTCTAGTGCTCTGGCCTGCAGTTCTGGGTCTCTTCTGCACAACCACTGTCTGCAGTCAGTCAGCACACCCACAGAGTAACTGCATGATTGACTGTTTATTCGACTATGAAACTGCAATTTGACTAAGACACTTAAACACTATATTGTAATTTAGAGAATTAGTTTTCAGACATGTTTATATTATTTTTTAGACAACATAATAACAATGTTTGATCTTCAGAAGATAGTTTATTTTATTTATTTATTTATTTTTCATCAAGTAAAGGCACTTCTTTGGCTGGAAGGGCATCTGCTGCATAAAACATATGCCTGAATAGTTGGCTATTCAGGCATATGGTTATTCCACTGTGGTGACCCCTGAAAAACAAGAGACTAAGCTGAAGAAAAATTAATGAATGAATTAATGAAATGAAACCATTGTTTAGGATGATCATTGTCATTTTCCAAAACAAAAAAACAAAACAAAATGAAATAAAATAAAAAGAAACCAAACAAAATGATTGAAAAACAAAGAAAAATAAAACAAAACACAAAATGAAAAAATACCCTACACAAAAAAAAAAAAAAAAACACAAAACAAAAATGATAACTAAAACAAAATACAAAAACCAAACATATGATATGAAACAAAACAAAATGAAATGAATTGAAATGAAACGAAAAACAAACAAAAAATGAACCGAAACAAAACAAATCAATAATTTCTTTCCCGCTAGTGGGTTACGGCTAGAAGGGCATCTGCTGCTTAAAACGTATGCCTAAATAGTTGACGGTCCAATCCACTGTGGCTGCCCCTGAAAAATAAGAGACTTAACTGAATGGATGAATCAATTAAATGAAACCATGTCTTACTATGATCATTGTCATTTTCTAAAACAAAAAACAAAATGAAACAAAAAAACAAAAAAAAAGAACCGAAACAAAGCAAAACACAAAATTATTATTATTTTTAAATAACCAAAACAAAACACAAAACAAAAAATAACCAAAACAAAATACAAAACTAAATGATATGATATGAAACAAAACAAAGCAAAATGAAACGAAAGGAAACAATCAACAAACAAAAAAGGAATCAAAACAAAGCAAAACACAAAATGAAAAAATTATCCAAAACAAAACAAAAGATGAAAAAAATGGACCAAAACAAAACACACAAAAAAAATTACCAAAACAAAATACAAAACCAAATGATACGGCATGAAACAAAATGAAATGAAGCAAAACAAAAAACAAAAAAGAACCGAAACAAAATAAAAAAACAAATGATACGAAACAAAACAAAATGATAAGAAAAAAACCCAAAATGAAACAAAACAAAACAATTGATAAACAAAAAGTGAACCAAAGCAAAACACAAAATGAAAAAAAAATACCCCGAACAAAACAAAAAGCAGAAAATGAACCAAAACAAAACATAAAATTAAAATATGAACCTAAACAAAACACAATGCAAAAAAACAAAAGAAACTAATCAAAACAAAACAAAATGCACTGAAACAAAACAAAACGAATAAAATGAACCAAAAAAAAAGATGAAGTGAAACAAAAAAACGAAACGAAACAAAATGAGGTGAGTCTAAACAAAATGAAACAAAACAAAACAAATAGGATATCAAAGGCAGCAATCAGAGAATGGTCCATCAGAAGAAGGTAACTTCATGGACAATGCCATAGGAAATGAAGCAGAATTTGCATTGGGAAATGCCTTGATACCTTCCTGATTAGGAATGCTGCTTCCAAAGATTTGAACCAACTTATATAGAATAAAACTATTAATTGCATTTTGTCTTATAAACATCTGTTTATATTTCTAGGTATCTCTCTATCTATAGTTGTAGCTGCCTATCTAGATCTATGGCAATCATTAATGTTGTGTAAAGTGTTTATACATTCACTTAAATATCATAAATGCAAAACTTATCCAGACGGGTTCAGTTGAGGTTAAGAAAAAGTTCAGTGTTCATAAGAAGATCATTAACATTTTATGTTGCCTTTGATGTTCCGCGCAAGAAATTACAGGATTAATTGAACAAGAATGAATTATTTAAACAGTTTCCAGGCATTTTTAAAGGTAAGAATAAAAAACAAACAAAACTCCTTCGAACAATCTTCCCATTTCTTCTACTGTAATGGTCTTCTCAGAATGTCGAGTGCACATCCTTTTGAGCGTAATGGATGAAACATGCTTCTAATGTCTAATTCCTATTTTCAGAGTCTCTCTGGGACAACTCGACTGTAATATTCAGCTCTTTAGAAACTTTCACTCTCATATAGATGAAAAATGAAAGACGTATATACTGAAAGTACTTTTTTTGCCATCTTATTTGAGGCACAAGGACTTGTATCCATTCAGATTTGCCTTGAGCAATGCATGATCATTTTCGTAGTTTTGTGCAGAACAAGAACTGTGAAACCTGTATTACAACCAAAAAAATTGTACAGTGTCAAAAGTGTCTTCTTTGTGCAATCGTAGAGGGCTAGACGAGTCAAGAATTCTCGTTTGCTTAGATGATGATTCGCTTCTTTTCTTCCTAGAAGTCTTTGTTGTCTTTTCTTAGAACATCTAAAAACATCTCATCTTGCAGATCCCAGATGCTAATTTTGCTTTCAACCGAATCTTCCTTTTGTGAAACATGCATGAATTGGACTCAGATCATGAAACACTGAAATCACTGAAACCTGAAAAAAATGTGTTGAATAATATATTCCTGTGTTGAAAATATATTCCTTTCAAAACAAGATAAGAGATCTCTATAGAGATCCAGAGATATGTTCGTTTAAAGTCTATGTGAAATCAATGTTTATTTTGCTAGTGCACATTGTTATATTCAACACAGACTCATTGTAAAAACGTACCCACGTATACATTTCTGGAGAGCATGAATTATGTAGCCAGAGCTATGTATGGCTACATTTTGTCTTTAAAATAAACGCTACAGAGTGTGATGCTCCGATCAGGGTTTTTGTAGCCGATTCCGAGTACCGATTCCTTGTCAAAGGAGCTCTGGAGAGCCTCACAGCAGCTTGATCACTCAGTGAGAGAGAGGTGAATTTGCACTCGCGATATCTTTACCGCTCTATTCATTAAAACTAAGAAATGTAATGCGTAGAACATCACTACATATGCCTCTCGTGATCTGTTGTCTTGCTCATTCACTCTCGTCGCCATGATTTCCGGGTATTTAAGAAATATTGGGGTATCACAGGGTTTGCGAAGCCTCTGGGAGAGGTCATAAGGTTGGATGAGACACTAAATAGGAGCAATTGCTCCGCTCAAAACACTGAATATGCATTGGCTGCACTTGCAACAAAGAGACCTTCACTCACGCGAGTTGCGCCAATAGACTGTATAAACAGGTCGCACCGCATTTCTATATATTTTAGCTGTTGTGACGTGAGCGCATCGATCAGGTTGTGGCTGCTGTAGGCTATGTATATTATACGGGAGCACACGTGCATTTTCCTCTGCTTGTAAACTCATAAACAAACACCTGTGATCAGTTTATAAGATCGGCCAGATTGGAGAGTACCGATTGAGTCATGAATTGTGATTATCGGCTGATACCGAGTTTCGCCGATCGGTCAGAGCATTCCTACTACGGGGCGGTATGATGCTTCCGACGGCTTCTGTTACTTTTCATGCTACCAGCTGACCGCTTCTTTTTCTGCATTGCTTTTGTAAACATTGGGTTTAGGGAAGGGGGTTATTGGGGGATTGGTCAGTCAGTCAGTCAGTCAGTCAGTCGACAGTGGCCTCTGGTGGATTTACGTGAGAACAGCAGGCGCGAATGACATTAGCGAGAGAAATTTGAGATCCGAAAAGGCATGCACAGTGCCCTCTGGTGGATTTGTAAAAAACAAAAACTGCGTATTTTGCAATCTCCAGAAATGTATATAGGAGTACGTATCAATAATGAGCCTGGATTGGTTATTTTTTAGGTGAACAATCAATCCCATTAAGCAATCTTCAGTCAAAGTCTGATCATTTACTTCCATGTTTGGAGTGGCGGTCATTCTCTAATGATGTCAATTTGACGGTTTCAGCCACAATATTCCTAACCACACCATTAGGGGCCGATCACACCGAACACGATTTTACGTTCCAAAAACGCCAGGCACACCACACTGCCTTTTTTGTTGTCGATAGGCAACGACTAAATCAGTTGGGAATTGTGCAAGTATGTTGCTGTTGATATTCGTATAATTTTAATATTTAATAATATTGTGAAATTTAAGATTTTATACAACTCAAAACATCAATCACAAGTCTCCATAGTCGTCTTGACAACTCAAACACTGCCGTCACCTCAACGTAAACCCTGCCTCTGCTTTCATTTGATTGGAGAATGAAACAGATGTGACTGACATAATGCACTTTTTACACTCAGAGTTGACTTTTTTCAACTGTGAGTGCACAGTCCGCAACAGCAAAAAACATGAGGTGCAGTAGGTGGTTAAAAACATGAGGCTCGCAGGGCGCATTAGCAGCATGCAAAACGCTCGCGGATGTTAGTAAATCATTCAAAAAAGGTGCCCCTAACGCATTCGGTGTGATCGCCCCCTTAGTTTGCTGCGCAAGGGAATTATGCGGCAAAAGAAAACCCCGCCCCTACTCAATTTTCCATTTCAGTTGGAAGTACATCAACAAATTGAGTTGTCTCAACAACTTCCGGTTCACACAGATTTCAATGTTGTTTTCAGGAGATTTTTGATTGTTTCCAATTGAGATTTTGGCATTCAAAATAATAGTATCATTTAAAGAGGCTGTTTATGCGGCAATCGTTTGCCAACATTCTTAACCACACCCCTTTTACCATTAAATTACTACAAGGGTATGATGCGCAAAAATAAAACCCCGCCCCCTATTTCATTTTAGTTGGAAGTATATCAACAAATTGTGTTGTCACAACATTTTCCGGTTCACAGATTTAACTGTTTTCAGGAGATTTTTAATTGCTTTCAATTAAGATTCTGGCAGTCATTCATTCATTCATTCAATCATTTTCTTTTCAGTTTAGCCCCTTTATTAATCAGGGGTCGCCACAGCAGAATGATCTGCTAACTTATGCAGCACGTTTCACGCAGCAGATGCCCTTCCGGCCGCAGCCCATCACTGGGAAACACCCATACACACTCATTCACACACATACACTACAGACAATTTAGGTTACCCAATTCTTCTATACCACATGTCTTTGGACTTGTGGGGGAAACCGGAGCACCCGGGGGAAACCCACACGAACTTGGGGAGAACATGCAAACTCCACACAGAAATGCCAACTGACCCAACCGAGGCTCGAACCAGTGACCTTCTTGCCACAATATTCTTAACCATGCCCCTTTTACCATTTATTTAATACAAGGGAACGATGTGCAAAAAGAAAGCCCTACCCCCTACTCAATATTATATTTCAGTTGGAAGTATATCAACAAATTGAGTTGTCTCAACAACTTCCGGGTTCACACACATTTTAATGTTGTTTTCAGGAGATTTTCCGTTGAGATTCTGGCAGTCAGAATAATAGTATCATTTAAAGAGGTCGTTTATGCAGCAATCATCCTTCCACCTCTGTGTTTTTTTGTGTGTGTAGTTGGAGCTGAGTGTTGTTCTCCATTACAGTCTGTAAGCCAGTCCTGTCTGCCGTCTTAGTGGGTGTCATCTATCACTAAAGCAAGTGTGATTTACCCCGTTGTGCTGACACAGGTTCATGAAACACGAGCATGAACCCACCACAGCTGCAGTGTAATGGCACTCTCGCCTTCTTCTGCCAGCAAGAGATGCTAGTAAAATAACAGTAAATACATTGTTTGTTTTGTGTATCTCTGTCTGTAAGTGTAGCTTTTCTGTTTTTTTTTTCTTTGTTGTTTTTTTTTTAATGCCATTGCAAGACCAAATACAGTGCCTTTAAAAGCTCCAATACCTGCAAATCCCAAGATTTATTTCTTGATTAAATAGTGCAGATTAATTAGCAAAATGCACTGTGGTTTGACATCAGGTTTTATGAGGATATTTGACATTTGTTTCACCAGTTTTTCAATGGAATTGCAATATCTTGTATGGCTTTAAATCATCAACTCAGTAATTTGATTAAAAATATAGCACAAACCGGAAATTGGGAAATATTTCTGTTTTAAAATAATTAGTTAGTTTGTTTTATTTATTTATTTATTGTGGACAAAGTGATATTTTCTCATCACAGGCTCATTTTGAAAGAGTACCCCTGTATACACTTCTGGAGAGCACAAACTATGTAGCCAGAACTACATATGGCTGCATTTCATGTTTAAAATGAACGCTATGGCATGGTATGATGCCGCAGATGACTTTATGATGCCGCCAATGACTTGTTTCTTTTTCACCAGCTGACCGCTTACCTCCATTTGGACGGCTTTCCTGCTGTTACCAGTTTGCCCAGTAGCTCGCCATGTATGTCAGCAGATTTGAGAGGCAGAGAGGAGTTGACCGCAGTGGCCTTTGGTGGATTTACGCTAGAGCAGCAGATACTCGCGAGAGAAATTTGAGAAATTTGAGATCTCAAAAAGTGTACACAGCAGCCTCTGGTGGATTCGCAAAAACAAAAACTGCAAGAAAACGTACCTCCCGGGATGCATTTCACGATCTCCTGAAATGTATATAGGGGTACGTATCAATAATGAGCCTGGGTTGATTTTTTTTCAGTACAGTTGAACAGTTGAAATGCATTTTGGAATAAATTAATAATGATTTTAAATAATTTGGTAACTCTTTACTATAAGGTTGTATTAGTTAATTAAACAAACAATGAACAATACAATACAAGAACAATAAATGACAGTAGTTATTACAGTAATCGTATTACAATCGCAATACAGTATTTATTGCACTGTTAATATTTATTAAATACAGTATGTATTACAATAAATTATAGTATTTATTTATTGGGCATCCTGGTGGTGCAGTGGGTAGCACGATCGCCTCACAGCAAGAAGGTCGCTGGTTCGAGCCTCGGCTGGGTCGAGCCTTGGCATTTCTGTGTGGAGTTTGCATGTTCTCCCCGTGTTCGCGTGGATTTCCTCCGGGTGCTCCAGTTTCCCCCACAAGTCCAAAGACATGTGGTATAGGTGACTTGGGTAGGCTAAATTGACCATAGTGTATGTATGTGAGTGGGTGTGTATGGGTGTTTCCCAGTGATGGGTTGCAGCTGGAAGGCCATCCGCTGCGTAAACATGCTGGATAAGTTGGCGGTTCATTTCGCTGTGGCGACCCTAGATTAATAAAGGGACTAAGCCGAAAAGAAAATGAAAGAATTATAGTATTTATTCATGTTAGTTATGTTAGTTAATAAAAATAAAGTTGTTCAGTGCCAGTTCATGTGCATTAGCTAATGTTAACAAGCAAGAATTTGGCTCTTAATAATGCATTAGTAACTATGTAACTATGTTAAATAAATGCTATTTTTCATACTTATTTCATGTTAGTAAATATAATAAATAGCATTATCTAATGAAACCTTATTGTAAAATGTGACCGATAAGTCAAAGGACTAACTGTAATAACGTTCGTGTAAGTGTGGAAGAAGAAGGCAGGGCCAGCAATTCAGGTCATAAAGTTTTATTTATTATTATCAAGCTCTAGAAGCATTCAAGAGTGTGGGCTTCCTTAGCTCTCTCTCTCGTTCTGCGCCCGCCATCTCGCTTTTCAAGCATCTCTCCGGCCCAATCACTGACGGAGAACATGTGTTAATCATTTGCTTTGATTGGCCTACTTTTTCAGCCGCTGATCCCCTAACCTGTTCTCTACCGTTGCGGGCAGCTTGGACATGCCCTCCCCGCCACACTAACATATACTGACATGCTAGTTAGTTAGTTAGTTAGTTAGTTAATTAGTTTGTTTGTTTGTTTGTTTGTTTGTTTGTTTGTTTGTTCATTTGTTCGTTCGTTCATTCATTCATGCATTTGTTCATTTGTTTGTTCGTTCATTCATTATTTCCTTCTTTCGTTCTTTTGATCGTTCATTCATTTATTCATGCATTTGTTCATTTGTTCATTCATTAGTTCCTTCTTTCGTTCTTTCATTCTTTTGATCTTTCATTCGTTCATTCATTAATTTACAAAATCTGTCACTGGGGCATTACCTTGTGAAAACATTTTGGTTTCTAACAGGTCCTTAAAGGTACATGTTAATACCCAAAAAGTACACGTGTACCTTATAGTACCTTACAACAAAACAACAAAACAAAACAAACAAAAGTGAACTTTAAAGGTACAAAAGTGAACCCTAAGTCCCAATCTCAATTCTACCCCTTACCCTTACCCCTACCCCTCATTTTGCGTGTTCCAGTGAAGGGCTATGGGTGTCCCAATTCTCTTTAGCTAAAAGGCGTAGGGCTAAGGGGAAGGGGTAGATACCACACTCGAAACCAAGGGGTAAGAAAATTTCCCAAAATACACCATCTACAACAGCAGCATGGCTGCACAAGGAAGTCAGGAGATGCAGAAATTAGTATTTTTTTGTTATTATGAATTTTTACAACACAAAAGCATTTATTTAATATATTCATAACCATGTTAGTGTTTTACCATCATGCTTTAAAAAAAAAAGCCGCTAAAATAAAAACCGCTAAATTTCGCGATCTATAATCCATAATCGTAACTCCTGTACAGCAGTCCCACAACATTCTGACACTCGATGACACTGGAATACCCTGTCAGAAAAGTCTAGTGGCTGTGAATGAGCTTTTTACAGTGTCTGCTATAATGTTAAAGTTGTTTTTAGTATGTTTACATAGATGAATATGGCCACGGTGTAAATGCACAGTATAGTTACAATCGTATTGCCACATTAGATCGTTATGATAACATAATATATGCCTTCAGTGATTTCCTGAAGAGAAATACCAAAAGATAACACAACTGGAATAACTACAGCAGTCACCATCGTCTGATCTCATATGAAGCAAGAGATTGCGATGACATATGATGATGTGTGCAGGTGCTGTAGTGCTGTCCCAATTCTTAGGGGTTAATTTTGAAGCCCTTCCCTTTTACGCTCGGTTTTGAGGGCTAAGGGGAAGGGGTAGGGGTACAAAAGTAGAATTGGGATTTAACCTAAATGTACTTATGTCCACCTGTATAGTACAAAAGTGTACGTTTTTAAATGTATCACCCCATTGGCATATTTTGTACCTTTATTTCCAAGTGTGCAGTCATTCAGAAATATGTCTTGATTTGGGTTTTTGAACAACTATTAACCTCCCAGCACTATGAATAGAGCAGACTGTATGCAAAGTGCATTTCCTACAGTTGTTTGTTGAGCAGACGAGAACGAAGGTGAGGAGAAATGAACTTAGAGAGAGGAGAAAAAAGGTGAGCCGCAAGCTGTAAACTAATAGAAGGAGCCTGTCTGATTTGTCTGATGCGGTGGCGGGAATTGATATTTCCTGCAAGCCTCAGGGGCTCGAGTGGAAATTCCTCCTCTGAGCCGCATCGTTCCCACTCCATCACCCTGATCCATAACTCAGAAGGAAAAATGAAATGAGAGAGGAAGCGTCAGGGGAGAATGAACTGATGAAATGGGATTATGTCCCTGTATTAAGAGCAGTTCCTTAAAGGGATGCAGCGTCTCCCCTCTGGGGTCCTGATGTCAGAGTCGCGCCTCTGCGTTTAAATGCAGGTCGGTATTTGGCATCTCAGTGCTGGATCCGCCAGACATGAGCGACGTGCAAATGTGTGGATTGTGGAGCCAGCGGAGTTATGAGTGTTGTGTATGAGCATAAGAATGTGTGTGAGACACAAAGAGCACTAGGCAGAGAGAGATGAAAGCTGAATCTCAATTCATACACTTCCACCAAGTACAGAAAAAGTCTTGTTGTTATTGTTGGTGGTGGTAGTGGTGAAGTATATAATGCATACTGTAGTACACAGACTGTTTTCCCTTGACTTAAAGGGGAAATGAAGCACTCAGTCAAGTTTACATTATGTTGTACATTGGATTCCACTTTAATGAAAATATATTAAACAAACTCGATTGATATAACCATTTATCAGAAAACGGCATGTTTTACTATAGATTTTAGACCTAGGGCGCCGCCATCTTGGAATATCGCTGTGTCTGACGTCACGGGGTTGGTTCCGCTCTCTCAGCTGAACAGACACAGTGGAAGTAAAGGAGTGAATGCGGAGACTGGAAAGCGTAATTTAACCCAATGCGTGAAGTTGTGGGCGTGGAGCTGCTGCAAATACAAGCATCAGATGTGTGTCTAATATAAAAGTATATATATATTTATTCTATTTTTTTTTTTTCTCCTTTAATTACCGATCATTTGTTGCGCTTTGATTCACTCTCTGTATTACGCTGCCTGACTGCCTGTCTGGGTTTTAAACATGATTGTAACAGACTAAACACGGAGACTGGACAGCCTAATTAAACCCAATGCATGCATGCGCCCTAGGTCTAAAATCTATAGTAAAACATGCCATTTTCTGCTAAATGGTTACATTAATCGAAATTGTTCATTATATTTCCATTAAAGTGGAATCCAATGTACAAAATAATGTAAACTTGACTGAGTGCTTCATTTCCCCTTTAAGGAAATGTTCCACCACAAAAAGTGCATATGTTGCCATTATTTGTTTTCCGTCTAGCTGTCCCGGGTGTGTATAACTTGAATTTACATCAGATGAACTACACAAAAGTATTTAGAAAAATAGTCCATCTCAGTGGAAGGACCTTCAAAGATGACCCTGTAAACACATTCAAAGTCTTCTGGCATCAGGCTTTCTGAATAGGCTTTCTACGTAAATGTTAGCAGTGTGAATGAATAGTTAATTTAAGTTAATTTTATTTTTAAATTTATTTGTTTTTATTTTATTTTATGCATGTTAATTGTTCTAAATTAGATATGTGAAACATATCATCATGCAGTATTTTGCAATCTGTTTTCTTAAATAAATTAATAAGCAAATAAACAAATAAATAAATACAATTATTGAAAATAATTATTGCAATAAATGTATGCTCCTGTGATTGTTTGTTTGTTTGTTTGTTTGTTTGTTTGTTTGTTTGTCTGTTTGTTTGTTTGTTTGTTTGTTTGTTTGCTGTAAATATTTTTTTAGTTTTTATTTTTTTATTATTTTTATTTATTTATTTTTGTTTGTTTGTTTGCCGTAAATATTTATTTATTTGTATATTTTTGCTTGTTTGTTTGTTTGCTGTAAATATTTATTTATTTGTTTTTATTTATTTTGATTGTTTGTTTGCTGTTTATTTATTTACTTTTTGGTTTGTTTGTTTGTTGTTTGTTTATGGATATATTTATTTATTTAATTATTTTGTTTGTTTATTTGTTTGATGTAAATGTTTATTTATTTGTTTATTTATTTATTCATTTATTTTAGTTTGTTTGTTTGTTTGATTGTTTGCTGTTTATTTATTTATTTTTTATTTATATAACGTATAAATGAATGTTCCTGTGATGACCTATTTATTTATTTATTGTTTGTTTGTTTGTTTATTTATTTGTTTATAAATTTCTTTATTTTTGTTTGTTTGCTTTTTATTATTTTATTTTTGTTTGTTTGTTTGTTTGTTTGTTTTCTGTTTATTTATTTATTTTTTATTTATATAATGTATAAATGTATGTTCCTGTGATTACCTATTTATTTATGTATGTATTGTTTGTTTGTTTGTTTCATTATTTATTTTTGTTTGTTTGTTTTCTTTTTTTTCTTTATTAATTCATTCATTCATTCATTCATTCATTCATTCATTCATTCATTTATTTATTTATTTATTTATTTATTTATTTATTTATTTATTTATTTATTTATTTATTTATTTATTTATATGGCCAAACACAACATCAAGGGTTTAATAAGCAATTGGAAATCTTTGCAATGGAAAGTTTATGTTTGTCACAGTGCACAATGTTTTGCATATGTAGATCAATTGGATATTGATGCAGTAACAATTAAAAGCTTTTCAAAATATTAATATGCTGCACACGTGTCAACATATAATGTAAATTAACATTCCAATTATGGTAGCTAGTTCCTAAAACCGAGTAAGCTACATTTAACTACTCTGTCCTCATGGTTAGGGTTACGGTTAGTTATATGACAGTACTTACAAACCAATTCCCTTGAATACCAGCAGCGATTGTAAGCATATAATCCAATAAAACATATTTGAAATAGCAGGTCATATAGTCACCTTTTGACATACAGTACTGTTCAACATATGATTTGGCATTCGTTAATCCCCTAATCCTAATCCTGCACACTAGGACAAGCAGTTTGGGAATTGTGTTTCCAGGAATTGGGAATGACATTACACACAAAGAGAAAGCAATAATTGTTGCCTTGTTTCTCTCAATGAGTTTCTCGTGTCACTGACCTGATTCGCCAAACCCAAAATAGTCTCCCTTTGTTTTTGCTTTTTTTTCTTCTTCTGCTTTTTTCCAGGCCGTCCCACCACGTCCTCCAAAGCCAGTGGCATTCCCAGACTGCTTCTTTCTCATCCCTCTTAACCTTTCTCATTCATTAGCGTAGGTCTTTGTTTCCCCGTACGCTCATTCTCATTGACCTCGCTCTCTCTTCCCTTCTCTCGTTCTCTCTTCCTAAGCAGCCACTTGCCATTCAGTTCATGCTTCCTCAGACTGCATGGCTGCTGTGAGCTCAGCTCTGCAGCAGGAATAGACAATCAGTTTTGTGTTGGCCTAATAACTCTTCCCTCTCCTCCTCCTTTTCTCCGGCCTCAGATCTGGAAAGCGCGGCCCCTCCCCGCCTCCATGCATCAAGCCATGTCTATTTTTAAAACGTCTGCATTACGCCACATTATGATCCCCCGTAAGTCCTCCTGTCTTTTTTAGGGGACCATCAAAAATGAACACATCCATCAAGCGGTCACATTTAATTTGTTTCGCAAACTTCTGGATGCTCGGGAGACTTTAGCTCAAAAGGACGTCGGTTAATGCGTTTTCCAGGTATACTCTGTCCTTCTGTGTTGCTCGTGCAGTCATAGTGGAATGACACTGTTGTTTATTTGATGGGGAATCTATTTCTAGATTTATCCAACTCTAGATGCTGAGTCATTTGTTAGCACGTGGGCGTAAAGCTTAAATTTTGTGTTTAAATATTCAAAACGCCCCCAAAATTAGGTAACTCAAACCATTTGAGGAAACCGATTGCAACAAACCATTTAAGTCCTTAAACTAACTTAATCCATTTGAGTAAACAAAGCAATTTGAGCACAGTAAAACCTAATAAATGAACTCAAACCAACTAAGTACTGTAAAACCCAATAAGTTAAGAATACTCAAACCGTTTGAGGAAACCGATTGCAGCAAACCATTTGAGTTAAAAAATTTACTTATACGAGTACTGTGAACTTACTCCATTTATGTTGAATTAATGAGGTATTTACTTAACTCATTACCTTCAACACTGAGTTCAAAACTCTTTTCAAATGAGTAGAATTAACTTTCAGTAAATGTTGAGTTAACTACACTCATTTCATTTGATAAAGTTGACTGTTGGGTTTTACTGATGATAATTATTGATGATGGCAATGATGATGGTTCTATTTAGTCTTGATAGTCGTTGTAAATACTTTGACTACTACTCATGCTGTACAAGTACAACCCAGGCTCATTCTGATTACGTACCCCTATATACATTTCTAGAGAGAGCAAAGTACGTTCCAAGAGGTACATTTATTTGGAGTTTTTGTTTTCACAAATCCACCAGAGACCGCTGTGTACGCTGTTTCAAATCTCAAATTTATCTCGCGAGTGCCATTTGCACCTGCTGTTCTCATGTAAATCCACCAGAGGCCGCTGTCGACTGACTGACTAAATGACTGACCAACCGACTCTCTCCCCCTTCCCTAAACCCAACCAATATTGTTTTAAAAAGCACAGATTGACCAGCCCACCCCCTTCCCTAAGCCCAACCACAGTGTTCTAAAAAGCAATCCAGAAAAAGAAAAGCCCCCTGATTTTTACCACGTTTTCAGATTTTACCAAATTCTCACCCTGTTATTCACTTGTTTATTTGATTTTTTAGCTTTTGTTTTTGTCTTACCTGCTTTCTGGAACTGTTCTTCACCTGACTCGAACCCCGTTGTTGCGGTCAACTTTGCTGTGTATCTCAAGTTCGCCAACGTACATGTTGAGCCACCGGACAAACTAGTAACAGTGAGAAAGTCATGTACATGGAGGTATGCAGTCAGCTGGTAATCGTGAAAAAGAACGGCGTCATACCGCCTCGTAGCGTTTGTTTTAAAAATGAAATGCAGTCCTGCGTAGCTCTGACTACATAATTCTCAATCTTCAGAAATGTATATAGGGCTACATTTTCAGAATGAGCATGTTGTACAAGTACCACAGCTGCAAAAATAAGTATGTATTTATTTTTTTTAAAAGTCCTAAAGAGTCAAAACAGTAATATCTTAGAATAATGCTGCAATCAAAATGTTTGTTATATTTTCATATGTTTAAATATTATTTTAGCATTGAAAAAGTCTGTGTTCTATTATTATTATTATTATTATTATTTATTTATTTATTTTTATTGTTGTTTCTGTTATGTGCTATTATTTAATAAAATTTCTTAACAGTGATGTACTTTTTATTATTTCATTTGAAAGAAAAAACTTTATTTTAAATATAAATATTTGATCACACTTTATTTTAATGCACAATTCAAGCTATTAAAAACAATTACAAACCATTAATTAGGACTTTTAACTCGATAAACTAGTAATTTAGTGCTTATTAATCAACATAGACTCATTCTGAAAACGTAGCCCTAAATATATTTATGGAGATCGCAAATTATGTAGCCAGAAATACGTATGGCTGCATTCGTCTTTAAAATGAATGCTACTTGGCGGTATGATGCCATTCCTATTTGCACTTAACAGCTGAAAGCTTACCTCCGTGTGGACGGCTTTCCTGCTGTTACCAGTTTGTCTACTAGCTTGCCATGTACGTTGGCAGATTTGAGATGCAGAGAGGAGTTGACCACAACGACAGGGTTCAAGTCTGGCGAAGAACGATTCCAGAAATCACATAAGGCTAAAACAGAAGCCAAAAAATAAACAAGTAAATAACAGGATGAGTATGTGGTAAAATCGGAAAACGTGGTAAAAATCTGACGAGGGCTTTTCTTTTTCTGGATCGCTTTTTAAAACTGTCGGTTGGGTTTAGGGTCAATCAGTGCTTTTAAAAACACTATTGGTTGGGTTTAGGGAAAGAGGAGGGTGGGTCAGTTGGTCCGTCAGTCAGTCAGTCAGTTACTCAGTCAGTCAGTCGACAGTGACCTTTAGTGGATTTACGCGAGAACAGCAGTGGTAAAATGGCACTCGCAAGAGAAATTTGGGATTTTAAAAAGCGTAAACAGCAGCACAACGAAAACAAAAACTACAAAAAGAAATGTACTTCCTGGGATGTATTTGGCACTCACCAGAAATGTATATAGGGGTACATTTTCAGAATGAGCCTGGGTTATTATTAATATTTAGGTAAGGATTATGGATGTAAAATAACAACATACTTTATAAATATTTTATAAACAGTTAATATACTAACAATAGGCAGGTAATAAGCTAGTTGTAAATGGTGTGAGTTGTTAATTAAACTAAAGTGTTACCAATTTTAATTGTAATTTACTAAAATGTCAAATGTATTTACAAATGTTGCCAGTTTTAAACAGTTTAATGTGTTATATGCTATTTCAACTATTCATTTTAAATCAATCAATCAACCAACCAACCAACCAATCATACTTGCTTCATAAACATGAATGTTAGTCCACTTGTCAATAGAAATACCATAAAATACTGTCCCAAAGTAAGTTTTACATTAAGTTTTCTGTTATCTACAACGTGTCTTTTCCATACTCAAATCAACAAACATACAGTAGTGATTGTCATTTAACCAGTATTACTTGCTTAAAGGCTTTGATAAAACTATATTTCACTCACCTGGAACTGAGTTCAACAATGTTGTAGTAAGTTGATAATGTTTCACCAGGACACACACGCACACACACATTGCAGTTGTCCTTTTCCCACTCACCCTCATCAAGTCAGAGCCAGGGTATAATTACACCTAAATACCCTTATTAAAATCATCTTTTTATCGCATGACTTCAACTCACTCACTGGGCGACTCTCACTTATGAAATCAGTGATTACGTCTGATAAAACGTACAAGACAATGAGGTGTTGTTGTGCTTTGCCTCCTGAAACAGCTGCTCTGTGCTTTTCCAGGCAGAAAGGTGAAAGTATTGAAAGTATTGTCACCCCCCCCCCCCCCCCCCCTCTATTCTCTTCTCAGTCTCGTAATCACAACATTCTCACCATTCTGCACCTCACGGCAGTGCTTAACATCCCCATCAAAGCAGCACTTCCTGTGAATTACAGCTCTGCAGCTCGACGGATCTTAATTATGATCTGACTTCCTATTATGTAGAGTAAACTTAACAAATCATTCTCTCCGTCTGTCTCTTCTTCTCCTTGGTTTAGTTTTGGTGTTTGAGTGGATGTTTCATATGGCCTGTTATAACACAGAGGCTTGATATTCTGTCCAGTGGCATTTTGTAAGAGGTAAAGTTGTGTTTCAGCACATTCATCTATATGATATCAGTGAAGACCTGGGTGTGTTTTTAAAGAAACCAAACCATCATAAACTACCACAAATAGTTATTCAAAGAAGTTCACATGATCATTGTAACAAAAGTCTTTATATTTATACCCAACAGTCATTCCCATTCATCTCTACAATAATACATTTTAATCTAAATATTAATAAATAAAGAGGGGGAATTGCTTTTGTCCTAATTCATTCTTTGATTTCCGCACTGATAAACATATTATATAAAATATTTGAAATGGACCCAATGTTAATATAAATATTATAGTATATGTTATAACACCATTATTACCCTTGAAACTCTATATTTTATTATTGTTCTGGTCTATTTATTTGACCATTTTTCCTAATTATTAAAATGTCATTTAATAGTTTTGCCCAACATATTAATTTGGGTGTACTTATGTTTGGACTGTGATCTAAAGCAGTGGTTCTCAAAGTGGGGGTCGGGACCCCCCGAGGGGTCGCAGGACATTGAAGGGTGGGTCGCCTGGTGATTTCCAAAAATCTATTTATTTTTATTAAACCATAAGAATTACCATATATTATCCATAACCTACAGAAGACAAAAAATAGTCATTTATAGTTACTATATACTATATAGTTACTATATAGCTTATAGTTACTAGTTCTATTGGATTGTGACCCCTGGGGTAATCACATTATATTAAAGACACCGCAATAGCGTCAGATGCAGCAGATTGATTTTATAACACCAGGTTAAACTTTCTGGCACATTTACAGAACTGACATACATTTAAAAAAATTAAACGAAGAATAAACTTGGGTCTATTGGTGTGTGTGCGCCATTGCATGCAAGGTTTCTGTATTTATAACCACCTCAGAGGATATTGGGGGTCGCGAGTCACTGGCATTGTTATTTTGGGGGTCGCGGGCAGAAAAGTTTGGGAACCCCTGATCTAAAGTATTTATTTATTTATTTATTTATTTATTTATTTATAAGATTAGTTTGAGTTTTGGATTTGGTACTGACTAATCTAATGAATATCTAACGAATACACAAATATACACTTACTGGCCACATTATTAGGTGCACCTTACTAATATTGGGTTGGACCCCTTTTTGCCTTCAGAACTGCCTTAATCCTTTGTGGCATAGATTTAACAAGGTACTGGAAATATTATGGAGATTTAGGTCCCTTTTGACTTGATAGCATCACGCAGTTGCTGCAGATTTGTCGGTTGCACATTCATGATGCGAATCTCCCTTTCCACCACATGCTAAAGGTGCTCTTATGGATTGAGTTCTGGTGACTGTGGAGGCCATTTGAGTACAATGGACTCATTGTCATGTTCAAGAAACCAGTCTGAGATGATTCACGATTTATGACATGGCGCGTGTCATTGAGGTATGGACATGGTCAGCAACAATACTCAGGTAGGTTGTGGCGTTGACACGAAGCTCAGTTGGTACTAATGGGTCCAAAGTGTGCCAAGGAAATATCCCCCACATCATTACACCACCAGCCTGAACCGTTGATACATGGATGGATTCATGATTTCATGTTGTTGATGCCAAATTCTGACCCTACCATCCGAATGTCACAACAGAAATCGAGACTCATCAGAACAGGCAACGTTTTTCCAATCTTCTCTTGTCCAATTTTGGTGAGCCTGTGTGAACTGTAGCCTCAGTTTCCTGTTTTTAGCTGACAGGAGTGGCACTCGGTGTGGTCTTCTGCTGCTGTAGCATATCTGCCTCAAGTTTGGACGTGTTGTGCGGTCAGAGATGATTTTTTGCATACCTCGGTTGTAACGAGTGGTTACCTGAGTTACTGTTGCCTTTCTTTCAGCTCAAACCAGTCTGGCCATTCTCTTCTGACCTCTGGCATCAACAAGGCATTTGCACCCACAGAACTGCCGCTCACTGAAGATTTTTTCTTTTTCGGACCATTCTTTGTAAACCCTAGAGATGGTTGTGCGTGAAAATCTCAGTAGATCAGCAGTTTATGAAATACATAGACCAGCCCATCTGGCATCAACAACCATGCCACGTTCAAAGTCACTTAAATCACCTTTCTTCCCCATTCTGATGCTCGGTTTGAACTGCAGCAGATCGTCTTGACCATGTCTACATGCCTAAAGGCATTGAGTTGCTGCCATGTAATTGGCTGATTAAAAATTTGCGTTAACGAGCAGTTGGACAGGTGTACCTAATAAAGTGGCCGGTAAGTGTATTATTGTAGCATCTTATAGAAAATATAAATGTAAAGAGATATCTGTGAGGGGTGTACTTGTATATGGGTATTTATGGAAAGTCCCCACAATAAACCGATCCTAACACGTGTTTTGTGTTGTGTATGATTGGCACATGATGACGAACCAATTCAATCAAGCATTCAAGTCTAGAATAAAATAAATGTAGTAATAATGAAGAGAAGTTTGAGGAGACCCTCCAGACGCTACAAACAAAATAGTGAATGTGGCAGTTATTAGACACCCGTTGTGCTACAGTGCATTCTGAATTTCATTCAATCATGTTCTCAGGACATCGTTTCATTTCGTGTTTCCTACTGACACAGGAAATTGAGGTACAGCTCTTAGATCACATCATGACCTGTTATTTCCTCATGCATCTTATTAGAAAAACATGTCTGTATACCTGAGATTTATATATACACTCACCAGCCACTTTATTAGGTACACCTGACCAACTGCTCATTAACACAAATTTCTAATTAGCCAATCACATGGCAGCAACTTAATGCATTTAGGCATGTAGACATGGTCAAGACAATCTGCTGCAGTTCAAACTGAGCATTAGAATAGGGAAGAAAAGTTATTTAAGTGACTGTTATTAAGTTATTTGAACGTGGCATGGTTGTTGGTGCCAGATGGGCTGGTCTAAGTATTTCAGAAACTGCTGATGTACTGGGATTTTTATGCACAACCATCTCTAGGGTTTACAGAGAATGGCCTGAAAAAGTGAAAATATCCAGTGAGCGGCAGTTCTGTGGGCGCAGATGCCTTGTTGATGCCAGAGGTCAGAGGAAAATGGCCAGACTGGTTCGAGCTAATAGAAAGGCAACAGTAACTCAAACTAGAATTGTACAAGAGAATGTGAGTGGGGTCTGCCATGGCAATTTGCTGGGGTAAAATGCATTACCGTACTGGCCAAAAGCAATGGAGTGCTACGAAATGCACAAATATGTGTCTATGCATTTGCTAGGGTATTTGAAATGGTTGCTAGGCTGTGGAAATGCAGTTTAATAGGTGAAAACAAAAGAGATTTTAGCACCCCGAATCAAAAAATCCCAAACCCTGTCTTTCTAGAGTTCATGTGCTGAGATATGGCTTAATAATGTTGTTATATGGTTGTTGGTGTGGTATAAGTGGTTGCTAGGGAGTGTGTACAAAGTTGTTATATCACTACTTAATACCGACTTGATAGGCAGAGTAAAATGAGCCCACCCCCAAACTTCTACGTCACTGTCATCCAAATATCTGATGTCAGACGATTTGTGCCAATGTTATGTCTATGCGGATTTTTGGATGTCAGCCATTTTGTGCCAATGATAAGTCTCTGGAAACATTTAGCGTTGCATTAATCAACATACCTGATGTCAGCCATTTTGTGCCAATGGTAAGTTCTGTGGAGACAGTTTGGGTTGCATTCTTGACCCTAAAGGTGGCAGTTTATCACTCTCCCCTACATGCTAATCTTCTTCGTCTTTTGTGCATTTTTTGCTGTGACATTCAGATGGTAGGGTCAGAATTTGTCATCAGCAACATGAAAGCATGGATTCATCCTGCCTTGTATCAATAGTTTAGGCTGGTGTTGGTGGTGTAATGGTGTTGGGGATACTTTCTTGGCACACTTTGGCCTATTAGTACCAATTGAGCATTGTGTCAACACCACAGCCTACCTGAGTATTGTTGCTGACCATGTCCATCCCTTTATTACCACAGTGTACCCATCATCTGATGGCTACTTCCAGCAGGATAACATGCCATGTCATAAAGCACAAATCATCTCAGACTGGTTTCTTGAACATGACAATCAGTTCACTGTACTCAAATGGCCTTCAAAATCACCAGATCTCAATCCAATAGAGCACATTTGGCATGTGGTGAAACGAGAGATTCACATCATGGATGTGCAGGCAACAAATCTGCAGCAACTGCGTGATGCTATCATGTCAATATGGAATATTTCCAGTACCTTGTTGAATCTATGCCACGAAGGATTAAGGCAGTTCTGAAGGGTCCAACGTATTACTAGTAAGGTGTACCTAATAAAGTTGCCAGTGAGTGTACGTATAAGTGTTTGATTACACATGCATATGGCTTGACAGCTTATAAACAAGTCTTGAAAGGTAATTTTGAATTGATTCCAAATGTTTAAGCTTCAGATATCAGCTGTACAGCTCATTCTTGGCCACCAGCATCAAGAAAGTGTAACCAAACTGCTTTCTGTAATAAGCTCTCATATACTAAAATGCCACAGGCTTGCATGTCAGTATTCTCATGAGCATTCGCTTTCCACCAAGCCTGTCTAATTAACATTTGGCCCAAGGGCTATCTATTTGTTGATCTTAACTTGTAGCTACATATCCAAGTTAAAAATATGCATAGAGGGTTGGTAGCTGCCAAAACAAATACGGTTTTACCAGTTGATTGGATATCAGCTGATATGGCAACCTAGTATGTGCTTGAAATGTTTGAATTAATGATAAAATGCAAATTGAATTGTGCAGTTGTGCCTTTCGCTTCCTGGATTTTAAAGAAGCAGATGGCTTACTTGGGTCTGGGGCCCAGCTAAAGCTTTTCTCCCAGTGATAGGTAAATGACACATTAGCATTTGGCTCTGAAAGCAATAGGGGGTTGAGTAACGATGCTGCAGCATCTTGGGCTGGGCTCTGCAGACGTAAGCAGCCTGCATCTAACACTCTCTTCTGGCTCTAGATCAAAGCCAACGGAAATTTGAATCTGAAATTCAATCTTGAAATGTAAGTTTAAACAAATCTAATAAAAGGGATGCTTCAGCCATAAAATCAAAAGCCTGTCATCGTTTGCTCACCCTCTTAGGATTGTTTTCATATGCAGAATGCAAAAGAAGATGCTTTGAATAATGTTTTGACTTGAAGGTCATTTGGATGTGATTGAACATTTTATATTTAAATATTCAATTATGTGCACTTTAAAACAATCATATTTAACAATTGGTTGTGGAATAAAATCTAAATGAAATGCAATATTTGTTTAGACAATTAGAATCAAATGGGTTCACCTAATTTAATATTTATCAAAAACACAATATTTTGTTCAGATAATAAAAGTCAAATGATTCCAAGACAACATTGTAGCCCATTTACTTTCATTTTAAATAAACAAAACACAATAAAACAACAATGTTAAGAAAACAAAATTGGACTCCGCTCACTTTAATATTTAATTAATTAAATTAGTGTTAGGCAATGATGATTTGTTTTTAATTTTTATTAATTGCATTTTTTTCTGTGATTAATCACAGTATTTTATGCACAATGCTTGAATTCATTCAAAAGTAGTCCATTTCACACTTTTATTTGACACTTTTTAATTTTTCTTTTTTTATTATTATTTTTTACTGCCAGGACAGTTAGTTATAATTAAAGGATCATTAAATGAGTGGTTCTCAGTAGGGTTGCACGGATTACTGGTAGTATCACGATACTATAACTCCAAAATATTGGAGGCGGCACTGTAATTTCATCATTATTGGTCTATCTACAATAGATAATGTTGCATGTGGAAAAGTCACTAAAATGCTCACACATTTGTGCAACAATAGACCAATTTGTTTTAATAATCTGTGGAGCCCTTTAGGTTGCACAACTGTGTAGAATTTGAGCCTTTTATGGTCGCCTATTGCACGTGTTCTGATGCTTCAGTTTGTTCATTTCTGTTCCTGTCAATATGATTTAGTAGCTACAATAACTGCAACAATCTCTTAAAAAGAATGACTCACAAAGTGACATTTTGAATTACTTTGGTTTGTTACCTAAGACGGGCGACACAGTGGCGCAGTAGGAAGGAAGGGCATCCGCTCCGTAAAACGTGCTTGATAAGTTGGCGGTTCATTCCGCTGTGGCGACCCCGGATTAATAAAGGGACTAAGCCGAAAAGAAAATGAATGAATGAATGTTACCTAAGACTAAAAAAAAAAAAAGATAAAAACTCATAATAGCAACAGGAAACATTGAAACAAATCTTGACCACTTTATATAGCCTAATTTTGTTTGACAAATGCTCTTTTTGTAACAAATTTCATTTGGTATAATTTGTGTCTTTATTATGGCGGCTTGAGAAAGCATGCATAAACAGCATAAACTTATTATTATTCTTCCGTCTTCTTCTTCCGTCTTCTGAGACTAATTTTAAAGGGTATCTCCTCCTAAACCTTTCAAGCTACATACTTCAAACTTTTATCAAACCTTCAAACTGGTCTGACTCGAGTTGCTATATCTTTTCTAACTGATCTGACTTTTGGTTTTCCGAAAAACCACCCAGAAAATTCCCAAAAGTCCCTTTGACTTAACATTGGGTCAAACTTTGTGAGCTCATAACTCTGCATCAGACTGTCCTACAGACTTCTAACTGGGCTCACTTAATTTAGTCTAGCCAGCAGCCAATAACTGATGACTTTTTAACTTACTAGCCACTCCCTAGCAACCACTTACAGCACTCTAGCAACTGTTCCATAGACTTTAATTGTAAAAGACTGTCATTGACTTAACATTGTATCAAAGTTTGTGAGCTCATAACTTTGCATCAGACTGTCCTACAGACTAGAGTCTGGCCTCAATCAACTCAGTCTAGCCAGCAGCCAATCACTGATGACCTTTAAACTTACTAGCCACTCCCTAGCAACCAATTTCAGCACCCTAGCAACTGTTCCATAGACTGTGACTAGCTGTTCTAACACATGCTAATAGTTACACATGCTGACATGTTAATCTTGTTAGAAACATGCTAATGACATGATAGTCATGCTAGCACATGCTTATTCATGCTAACAACATGCTAATCCATGCTAGAAACAATCAGATTCATGCAAACAACATGCTAATTCATGTTAGATTCATGCTAACAAAATGCTAATTCATGCTAGAATCATGCTAACGTCATGCTAAAATCATGCTATTGTCATGCTAGAATCATGCAAACAACATGCCAATTCATGTTAGAATCATGCTAGTTATATGCTAATTCATGCTAGAATCATTTTAATATCATGCTAATTCATGCTAGAAACATGCAAGTTATATGTTAATTTTATGCTAGAATCATGCTAGTTATATGCTAATTCATGCTAGAATCATGCTAATATTATGCTAATTCAAACTAGAATCATGCTAACATCATGCTAATTCATGCTAATTCATGCTAGAATCATGCTAACATCATGCTAATTCATGCTAGAATCATGCTAATATTATGCTAATTCAAGCTAGAATCATGCTCACATCATGCTAATTCATGCTAGATTCATGCTAACAACATGCTAATTCATGCTAGACTGGCTTATTTTACTCTTTACAGTGGTTGCATTGTTGACTGCAGGCATCTTAAACATTCTTTTAGCCAACTTAATACTTTTTCAAGCTAAAAAAAGACTTTTAACAGGTTTCTCAAGCCACCATAAAGTTTGTTCTCAAACTTTAATATCTAGTTTTAATGTATTTTTTGTTGGTCAGTTATCTACAAAATAAACAAAAAGAATGAATAAATTTTAGATGAAGTGACATGCAAATAAATTCTTTTTTTAATAATAAGGGAATTATGAATTAAATTCAAGTAGGCCTATTATAACATAAAATATAGTATTTTTCACAATTTTCTTTATAATTTAAGTTATGAATTACAATATCGCAATTCTACTTGGTATCGTGATACTTCAGCTGGTATAGTATCGTGAGATGAATTAATGGTATCGCGACTAATTAGCCGGAGCTGAGATGACAGCAACCAGCGAGACCTAGCTGTCACTCAAGTGGCCATGCCCTTAATAATGCAAACTTAAAATACCTTAATATAAATGAAACAGATGAGTTATAAATAAAATTCTCCGCTCTCACAGTTGTCATGAAGTGTAATAATAGCTATATACACCAAAAATTTTTTTTGTGCCAGGCTGTAAACACCTTTTTTTCTGCTGTAAAGTTGGCCGTTTTAATATTGAGGTCATTAGAAATGTTCTCTATTTTGAAGTCAGGGCTATTGGAATTTCGATGAATTGCAGTTTCAGTTACTTCTGTATTAGCTTGAAGAGGGAGCGCAAGATGTTACCGATTGGTTATAATATGCTGGGTTCCCACCAAAAGCAAAGTTAAGTATTTGCGTGAGTAGATTACATACAAAGTCAATGCAAACTCGTGAATATAAGTGAATTATAATCTGAAAAATATGTATATGATGCAGAATACATGCCGCAAATGCCTTGAATTAAGGGTTTTCTCAAGTGGAAATTTTCTCGAGTTGAAATTCGCTGTGAAAAACATCCCTCGAGTAAACTAGAGCAAGTTGTGCGATGCATCATGCTTTTTGTGAAGGCCCATTACAACCTTCTTGCCACTTAGCCACTGTGCCACTTAGCCCTAATAAAAAATAATAATAAAAGCCTGCATTACTTAAACAATGTGTCAATATGATGACACATTAACTTAACAAACTCTAAAATAAATAAATACATACATTTTTATTACAAGAACAATGATGATGGTGTGAGGGAGCTGTAGGTGACGACATGGAGGCAGAGTAAATCCGAATGCTGGAGATTTATTAAAACAAACAGCAAACACTAAACACTGGCAGAATCGTAGTCGTGAAAAGGCAAAGTCAAACAAATAGAGAGGCAGTCCAAAATAGCAAACAAAGCAATGTCCGAAATCCGAAAATGCAGTAATCAAAAAGGCAGGCATAAAGGTCATAACACAATGGCAACACACAATAGGAAGAGAACGCTTGGTAAGGCAGTGAAACTGGCAATACTTCGCAAAGTTCAGACATAAACATTGTGCTTATAATGGTGGTATAAATGGTACCACCAAGGTAGTACCCAGTCAATATTTGGGAGAGAGCTCCCTCTGGTGGACGGATGAATGGTCATCCACTTTATTCATTACAGATGGTGATGAAGTTGACGTTTCTGATGAAGTCACACAGTTGAATAGGCTATTATTAGTCATTCATTAAATAATACCAAAACAAAAGATTCTGGCATGGTGTGATTGGCCAGGTGAGACTTATATTGGATCCAAGCTTGTTTGTTTCCTCTAAATACCAAAAAGGAATATTGATGAAAAATGTCTTTAAATTCTTCAGACTGAATCAAATATTGCCTTCTAGCAAAGCTAATGCAAGTGTTTTATTTGCTGCTTCCTGACACAGTTACTCTCTGCAAATTCATCAAAGTGCTACAGTAGAGTTGGAAACTTCATTTGGAGTTGATCACATACATTTCAAACTTACCAAGCCCTGAAATAATTAAATACATACATTTTTATTACAACACCGATGATGATGATGATGATGATGATGATGAAGTTGACGTTACTGATGAAGTCACACAGTTGAATAGGCCATAAGTAGGAATTTATTAAATAATACCAAAAACATTCTGGCATGAGAAGTAACATGTTGGAAGAGTTCCAGCTGGCAATTCCCCTGCTATCCTTATACTGTATCTGCTATCTTTCCAAGGTATCATGTTTTTCACAGGAGTCCAGCTGTGAGTTGTGTATCTACAAGGTATGAATTGCACTTCCCTCTGGGATGCCTGTGATTGGCCAGGTGAGAGTTAGATTGGATCCAAGCTTGTTTGTTTCCTCTAAATCCTGAAAAGGAATATTGATGAAAAATGTCTTTAAATTCTTCAGACTGAATCGAGTATTGCCGTCTGGATATGGTTTTATTATCTTTTTTCCATTTCTATAGATATGCTGCCTTATTCTTTTTCAGCATGTACAAATTTATAAAACTGTATACATAGTTTGTTTGAGTGGGTGATGTATAGGAAAAGCACATTATGTTCGCACATACAAAGTCAAAGCAATATGGAATTTCATTTTATTTTAAGCTCCATGACTTTGATGCCTTCTGACTCTGAGCTGATTTTGTAGTCTCAGCTTCCTCTCCATCTCATTATCCGATGTAAATACAGTGGCATACATACAGTGAATATTTGTACACAAGCCAAACAGGGTGTCCAAAAGTATAACATTTGAGGTAGGGCAATTGTATCATCATTCATTCTGCCTGTCTTCCATCCAGTAAAAAGTGCAGAGAAAAGTATATGTGTCTGTTCTCCGTGAGTCCTCTGCGTGACAGCATTTTCATTAAGTTTGACTTTGACTATATGCAGTTCCTGCTGGGTTGCAAGATGTTGCTTGCTTCTTCGTGACCCTGGCATGAGTGTTTTTATATATGGCTCAACTAAATATATATTCACTAAAAACACATGTATAGGTATTTGTTTTTGGTATGTTAGGAGGTTTGAGGGAAGAATGTAGTTGTTTAGGTGGTCTATATAAGGATGTCATCTATTTGAAAAAGGATTTCTAATGATTTTTTATGAACCGCAGCCTTACCTCTGACACTTCTTTTGGAATTCACCACTGGCTCTGATGTGTCTCTATAGTGGGTAATTGTGAGATTTAATTTGGTTTGGGGTACACACAAGCTACATTTACCGATCACGGATCAATGAGTGACGGTACCGATATTCATAGAGCTGTGAGGCCAGTGTCTGGCCGATGGAAGTAAATCCATATGATGGCGAGAATGATGATTTCTTCTCCTTCCTGTTTTACGTTGGTCGACAACAAACTTTTTGATGGGTTACTGCCACCTCTCGCTCCAGTCGGTGATGTCGCCAACCATTCAGGCTAATACGAGAAATTTGCTTTATGGAAAGTTGACTGAGGGAGAGGAGGTATTCCTGAAGCAGGATTCCTTGTGACCATACCTCGAGAAGCACATGCTAAAGGCAATAACATTAATTCTGATGCTGGAAAAAAAAAAAAAACTTTAGTAATTTATAGTAAATATTATAATGTTTTTGAACTACACAATAGTGAAGTACTCAAATTAATTTGTACTTTTTTATTATATATATATATATATATATATATATATATATATATATATATATATATATATATATATATATATACATACATACAATATAATGCTTATTCAGTGTTTCCCATGGGATTTTTTCCAGCCTTTTAAACAGAACTACCTATGGAGTTATTTCAATGATAAATGTCGTGAGCGCAGTGTTGCAAGTCGAGATCGCATTTATGTAATACGAGCATGCGTATCTCTTTGCTTGCAATCCGACTTCCCCTGCTCGTGCACAAAACTTCTTGCACGCCTCAAATATACGCAGCTCAAGTGCAGATTTTTTTGTTCGCTCTCAAATAAACGCTGCTGCAGTGTGAATTAAGGCATTTATGTAACAAGTATGTCTCCAACATTTATTAGATTTGCTAGGAATATTTATAAATGTCTCCAATAGACCTACAGAATGTATTGATGTGTCCTGAAGTGAAACGGCTATAAACTCCAGTAAGATAAAGTCATTGTATGCAGAGCCATAGACCTTTATCTATAGAGTATAATTATGCAAACTGTGTTCATCTTAACTGAAAGCTACGTCGTGATTGCTAGCCTCGCACATCATGCACCTGTCAGTCAGTCAGTCAGTCAACATGTCACCTTAAAGGTTTAAACAAATAATGCACAGCACTACTACGATTACAGAAAAGGTTTGCTCTGTTATAATTCACTTACCTTTTAATACATTTTGGTGCGATTAATACTCGCCATTAAAAAAAAACAAAAAACGACTGAATATTTTGAATGAGAAGCTGTAATATAGCTGTGGCGAGATGAATTTTGGTGTGGCGCCCCGCCATGGACGAATGAGTGTAGCAGAAACCATGCTAATTCCTAAATATTTCCCTTTACTATAAATAACTATAGTATTTTAAATGTGTAACATTATTGGATTTTTTGTTTTTTTGTTTTTGCTGTTATATACTATAATTTGTTTCTGTTTAGTGCAGCATATTATTTGCAGTAAATAACTGAACTGAACAATTATGCCTCATATGTTTCATTGACAGTTTTATTGATCTCTAAGATATGACTGACTTGAATTAAAGTTGCTTCGATTTAAAGATAAAAATTGCAAAAATAGCTTAGATGTAGCTAAGATACTTTTGCCAAGTTCCTTTTAGTTTAGCTTGCTACATTTCCCAGAGGATAGTTTTTAGTGTTGTTAAGCTACATCTTAAGTAGAGTAGCTAATAGCTTAGCTCACTACATTTTTCAAGCAGCTGCACTACAAAATATTTCAGTAATAATAGTACAATATTTTTACTGTTGGTTTTCCAACTTAAATTCTACATAAAAATGTGGTCTTTTGAGCAAAAAAAAAGGGATTTGCTCAACATTTTTATATTGTTGCTTAATAATTATTGTTGTTCAATAAATATTTTTTTATATAAATAATAGTAGCATTATGACTCTGTACTGATAACTTTTATATTAAAATGGACCAAAAGCATCGTTGTCAATGGGAAATCTACTTAATAGTTAAAAAGATCTTTAAATCAATGCTCTATTAAGTTTATTTTGAAGAATAGTTTAATTTGAAACTTGAATTAATACAGAGACTGTGTTTTTTGGTGAATTTTGGTAAGTTAAATTTGGTGAATCTGTGAGTAATACAGATACAATTCTGTTGATTTATTCAATTGTTTTATGCCATTTGGCATTGTTAGCCTAAATATATGAATATGTGAGAAAACTTATGCAGTTGTGTCATCTTTTTGATATGACAAAGTGAATAAAGGGGGTTTGAGTGACTTTGAATATGGCAGAGTTGTTTGTGTTAGAGTTTTCCAGTAATTGCTAATCTTCTGTGATTTTGTCACAGACATACATAATGTCAATATGGATCTTAGGAATGAGTCTAACACCTTGTTGAATCCATACCACCACAACAGGTTTACCTAATGAAGTGTTCATAACTGTATATGTGTGGTTTGCAGTTTATAAATGGTTACTTAAGATGGTACAAAATGGTGGTACACATGACAAAAAAGGCTAGGAAGCACTGCTTTAATGGTTGTTATTGACCATATCAATTTATTCCCTCAAGTAAGGGTCACTTTCTCTCCATCATATCAGTCCATTGTTCCTCTGTGATTTCAGTCTCCCTATAGACCATTGCAATATGGTCTATAATGCTATTTAAATTGCCATTTAAGTGGTTTGGGGTTGGTAGCTTCGTTCTTTCTGGAAAGTGGTCTTTAAAGCATTCTTCGGGGGCGTCCTTGTCTCCTGCTCTTGATTGAAGCAATTTTGTTCCCTTAATGTGGAATAATACTGCTTATGACTTGAGAATGACAAACACATATGGAGTGAAAAAAGTGTTACCGTTAATTTAAATAAAGGAGCATGAAGGAAAATGCTTTGAGATGTAAAACATTAAATGTTATGCATTGAAATAATACTGTTAAATGTAGCCTATGCTGATTGCTTTTTGATTTTCTGGGTGTTTAGAGTTTATTTGAGCATTTGAATTGCATTGTGTGGCTTACATCTTTGCTCCATCAACTTTTTGATGTTGAAATGTTTAATAAAAATAATTTTGTTGACATTTTTAATAGTTTAAAAATGACACATTGCTTGATTTAATCAATGCAGTACAAAAAGGGTAATGAACTTCCAATACTTTACATAAATACATACATTTTTATAGATATTATTTGTTACACAATATATTATTGGAATGACATAATTGCATAAGATATTAGCCAATGTGTTAAACTGTAATTTACATTTTCCCTAATAATTCAACATAAACTGCAGACATATTCTCTTCTCTTTGATTAGATGCTTTCTTAACTGCTGCTTTCTCACTTTTGTGTGTTTGTATTGTTACTGAGAGGAAAGTGTGTAGCAAAATTGTTACACAGTCATCGAATTGTCACTTTTAGTACTGTGGATGGGATGTTAAAGGAAACCCTGGAATACTTTTTTTGAAATTTTAACAGATTTATGTGTGTTGAGACAATGTTAGTACCTGTCATCTATAATTGCGTGAAAAACTAGATAAATCTGAGCTTTTGTCAGCTAATTTCATCTTCCGTTTTTGGGATGGGATAAAAATCGGTGACGTAGCGCCGATCTGCCTGTCCAGAGATGACGTATCGGTTTCTTATTATCAATCATAGCAGAGTTTTCTTATCCTATGAGAAGACCCTGCTTCTTTATTATTCATGAGAGCACATGCTCTCACAGAGCCAAGCTGTGAGAATGCGTCCGTGCACAGTATTTAGCCGTTCATGTGCGGTCGTATGTGTTTGTTTCCATGATCCACAGGTTTGTTGCATGTTTTTTTTCCGCTATGCTGTCACGCCCCATTCACACAGGGCGTCAGCATCAATACTTCCCATTCACTTTGAATGGGTGATGTCAATCGTTGTCGAACTGAATTGTGCATCTGTCTGTGCTGCTTCAGTGGCATTGTTCGCTGCAGAAGTTGGGGATTTCTCAACTTTTCAAGCGCCACAGGAAGCGTCAGCCAATCAGATCACTTTATACAAATACCCCAGCTCAGACAGTAGTCGATTGCGGACTAATTTCATTGGCTGACGCTGCTATGACGATCACGTCAGCACCAACTTCAGACACGCCCTTGGTCAAGCGTTGACGCTGAAGCCCCGTATGAATGCACGGTTAGGGCCGATGCAGCAAAGCTGTTGGTTGCAGCAAGCATTTTTGTCGAGAGAGCTGTACAAGAATTGGTGAATGGTGGACTTTGTCTTTTATCAGTTTGGTTCATTACCATTCAGACACATCGCCTATCCGTGATGCTGTGTTCGCACGTGTTCAAAATCCTCCAAATTACTGTCAGGACTAATGGTTGAAATAGATAGGGCAAAAGACCTGGCCCTTTAATTTCCATTATGAGCTTATGACTAAGATATTTCTTAGTAAGTAAATAAGTAAGTCAAGGTTTATTTATATAGCACTTTTCACAGACATTAAGTCACAAAGTGCTTCACAATAAAAGACAACTGGAAAACAGGTCAAATAAAAGATATCAATTTAAAAAAAAAAAAACATATCAAAACAAGTTAATATTCCAAGTACAGAAACATAAATGTGAAACCGACTGACCATACTGTTAATTAAAAGCTTAGCCAAAATTCGTGTCTTTAAATGTTTTTTAAAATGTTCAATTGATCCCAGAGTTCTCTGTGCTAGAGGGAGAGCATGGCCACAACACAGAAGGCATGGTCACCTTTAGTTTTAAGACGTGTTCTGGGAATGGCTAAAAGGTCTTTGCCAGAAGACCTCAGAGACCAGCCACAGAAGTGACTAAAAATATCTTGAATATAAAGAGGGCCCTGACCGTGCAGAGCTCTATATGTAATTACCAGAATCTTAAAACTTACTCTAAAACTAATAGGAAGCAAGTGAAGTGCCTTAAGCACAGGAGTAATGTACGACCTCCTACTGGAGTTGGTTAAAAGCCTCGCAGCTGCATTCTGCACAACTTGCAATCATTTTTATTTTTTTATAAGCAAATAACAAAAACTATATATATGCTGTGGGAATATCCTCTTGTTAAGTCGTGACGTGTGGAATACTGTTTCCGGGTCCAAGCCGCTAGTTATTTGAATTGAGAAAATATTTGTTCATGATCTTTTTAGTCATATCATTCATTAAAGTGAATTTTATACAAAGTCGTGGTGTACACAACAGTCTCTGGACTTCAGAGACAGACATCTGCATCTCAGACATCAATATTTTTAGAATTAAAAAAAAAAAATTATCACTTTCTGGCCATCGGATATTAGGCATAGATATATATATATATATATATATATATATATATACAGTTGAAGTCAGAAATATTAACCCTACTTTTAATTCTTTTTTAAATATTTCTCAAATGATGTTGAACAGAGCAAGGAAATTTTCACAGTATGTCTGATAATATTTTGTATTCTGGAGAAAGTCTTATTTGTTTTATTTCAGCTCGAATAAAAGCAGTTTTTAATTTTTTAAAAACATTTTAAGGTAAAAATTATTAGCCCCTTTAAGCTATATATTTTTTCGATAGTCTACAGAACAAACCATAGTTATACTATAGCTTGCCTAATTAACCTAACCTGCCTAGTTAACCTAATTAACCTAGTTAGGCCTTTAAATGTCACTTTAAGCTGTATAGAAGTGTCTTGAAAAATATCTAGTCAAATATTATTTACTGTCATCATGGCAAAGATAAAATAAATCAGTTATTAGAGATGAGTTATTAAAACTATTATGTTTAGAAATGTGTTGAAAAAATCTTCTCTCCGTTAAACAGAATTTGGGGAAAAAACAAACAGGGGAGCAAATAATTCTGACTTCAACTATACTGTATATATTGCGATCAAGATTTTTAAAAATATTACATCATTTGTAAACGTTTATTATTAACATTTGCTGAGTCTCCCCATACAGTTTGATAGAGTGCTTGGACCTGGAAGCCACTTCACATGACGTCACTTAACAAGCGGATATGGTCGTTGAATTATTTTCTGTCTATGTTATGCAACAATCTGTTCACTGCAGTTCTCTTAGCAGACACTGGTGTCACTAAAAACAAGGGTTTCTGAAATCCATACAGCCCTTTTAAAGTATTACTGATAAAACGCAACTATAATGATCTGTTCCAGATCTATGTCAGCCAACAAATAATCGTATGCTAATGCTAATGCAGCTAATGTAAAGCTAATGCAAGTGTTTTATTTGCTGCTTCCTGACACAATTACTCTCTGGTGCCGGTGCAATAAATTCACTCTCACAGCTGCAAATTCATCAAAGTGCTACAGTGGAGTTGGAAACTTCATTCAGAGTTGATCGCATACAGTACATTTCAAACTCTGTCTGGAAGCAGAGGAGTGAGAATTCGTAGTTTGGTGAATTTTTTTTTCTGAAACTTGCTTTAGGCCTCATGTGATTTCTGTTGTACCCGCTCATGTCATTATTTCCATGAGACTTCAAAGAAGGAAAATATGTTGAGGAGTTGCCTTTGGGTATTTCTGTTTTCTTTAGATTTCAGCTGAAACGCACAAATCTTGTAGTATTCTGTAATAATTTTGTTGTGATCTTGGCATGGTTGTATAGTTTTTTTTTTTTTTTTTTTTGGTTCACAAGGTGGAATTTGTATTCAATTCTCCACATCCTACACTGTAAAAAAATATCTGTTAATTAACAGTATTTTGTGATTCACAAGTGTTTTCCTTTTATTTGCGGTTGTGGATTGGATTATGGGACCTTGATCTCTCCTCTGTCGACTTTTGATGTTGAAAATTCAACTCTACAGTTTAACAAAATGACTTGTATTTATTATTTTAGTAATTTGAAATAAAACAATGTATAAGAAATAATATATTAAGAAATAAATCTGTAAAATAACAGAAATGTACTTGCTACTTATTCCCATGTTTTTTTTGTACCGTAATATACAACACCAGACCAGACAATATTACACTTTGAACTAATAAAAAATGTTTAATGAAAAAGTTTTTTAACACTTGAAGTTTAGAAGTTGTTGGAAGGGAGATCACGCCCCTCTAATGCAGTTCAAAAGCATAAATAAATGGGGGAATTTAGAAATAAAATGTAAGTCACAAAATATGAAAAACTACTAATTTACAGATATATTTGTTTACAGTGTACAGCAATGGTCCAAAACCTTTTTATCACCGCGGACCGGTCAATGCTTGACAATTTTTTCACAGCCCGGAGGACCCGGGAGCGGGTGTACGTAAATTGCTAGGCGACCATCAACCATCCTCTCAGAGGATGACAAGCTGACAAAACATTGCTGCAAGTCTGATTCAAGTTTTATTTATGGAAAAAAATAAAAAGCACTGCAGTGGGTGTTCTGTGTTTGTCTGAGGTAATTAGTCTACCGAAATATATATTCCATACAAAGTATCAAGCTGATTGGTCAGTTTTTGTCACGTGACTTGCGGTGCACTTGCAGCATTCTGAAAACATGAGTTGTTTTCAACTGGGTGCAAGCCATGCACCTCCATCGGAAATAACGAACTTGCACATGAAAAAGACGCAGTATGTGAACAAGGTTGCCGTCATTTGTGATTTGCAGCTTCTTGCACAGACATGCTGGATTTACCTGATTTGTTGACAAATCGTCACCTTGGAATTCTAAGGTCCTATCTGCATTCTGAATGATTTTGAGATATTGACCTTCAACGTTTTTGCCTTCCATGTAGCAAACAATATGTGTGTAAGTTCTCTTTCATACATTAACATGACAGAGACCCTAAATGGACTCTACATGTAAATTATCAAAGTTCTCTTACATTTGTAAATTGGAGTAAATAAACCAAGGTAAACGCAGATAGAACCTTCTAATTCTGAAAAGTAATTTTCCGCTTGGAGTTATAAGGTTCTATCTGGCAGATCATTCATTGAAGCATTACTTTTCAAGAAATACAATCAAAAATATATATAATTTGGTGTTGTAACAATATGTTGATGCTTGAGAAAGTTACATTTTTGCTTTCTATAGCATTATTTCATGTTTTAGGATGAATATTTTCTTCTTGTTCAAATTAATCATACAAGGCTGGGCTAAGTATTTTGTCCAGTGCAGATGTTAATTTTTTAAAATTTATATGTTAATATTTATTACATTTATGCTTTATATGAATTATATTTATTGGATTATTTGCCCTATGAATTAAATTAAGTATTTGTCCTTCAAGGCTTAATATTAAATTTAAAGACTTTAAAAGAAAACAGACAATGAGCAAATGAGTTTAATAAACACTGAAAAATGTTTCACTGACTATACATACACAAATAAAAATATTTTACATTTAATATATGACTTTTTAAAGAACTGTTTCTTTTTCAACAATGTAAAATGTAACATTTCATCTCAATGTCAAAAAATGCTTCTAAATCATCACATTTACACACACCTTTTCAGTTTCAGGTTTCTTCTCAGTTTTGTGTGGTGCATTATTTAGTCGACTTTGTGTGATTTTGTCTTTCTGGTCTTTCCTGCTGTCAATGGAGCAGTCCGGCGAAATGACAAAGAAAGCTGATCCTGATTGGTCCTCATGCGTGCATTAAAAAATGCTGATTGGCTGACAGAAAGAACCTTATAGAGCCATGCTAGACTTCAACTATGTAAATAAACAGTTTTTGTTTTCTAAATAAAAAGTCTTAAAATGTAAACAACTAAGCACATAATGTAAATAAGTTGTAATTTAATAAGAATATGTCAATAACTCAATTTTGACAAAAATGTCAGATAAAACCTTATAATTCTAAGGTGACGAAATGGGTTGTGGATCCATTTCTTGGCAGTTTGTGAGTCCTTCACTGGGCCTCTTTCCCTGCGTAAAAAAACCTTCCAAAGACGTCTGTTTCTTACACATTTTGCTAGCTTGTGGGTTAAATTTTGTCACTCAAGTGACCAAGATGTAACCCAGAGAATATGATTTTCAAAAAAAATATATATATATATATATATATAAAATAAAAGATCATTCAGACAAAGATGGTAAACAAAATGCAAATAATTAATGATTTCTTGTGCGGCCTGGTACCAATTAATCCACAGACCAGTACCAGTCAAAGGCCCGGTAGTTGGGGACCACAGGTGTACAGGATGCTGAAATTTAATTTTGAATGTCAGAAAGAGAAATTCACAGTCGTAAAATGAGCATACAACCTAAAACGTGACCTGATATTTAGATTACACTTTTCTTCCCTTTTTAAAGGGATGGTCCACTACTACTATATCCTATTTTAAGCTTTAGTTCGTGTGTAATGTAGCTGTGTGAACATAAACAACATCTCTAAATGTAATACACTTAAAGTTCAATGCAAAGGGAGACATTGGCTTATGCAGAGTTAGCTTAGCAAAGCCAGCAGCGAACGTGAAGTTGGGGACTACAAAAAAATACATCTGGGCTAGTGAGATCACAAATGCTTCAGGTTACGTGCATACACCATGCGCAGACACCCCGCGCAGCAAAGGGGCGTGGCCAGAGGTGCTATAGTGTAGTAGAGAAAGCTAAAATGGCGTCCAAACGCTGCTATTTCCACAAAGCTCATTTGTTTCTGTATTTGGGCTTCCAAAGGACATGACACAAAGAGAAAAGTGCTTACAATTTAATTTTAATTATGTTCCAGAAACTTATAAAAAATATATAGCTAGCATTTGACAAAGGAGAACTTCCAGAATCTCTCCCAGTTCAGTGCTGGATTCGGCTAAAAACTCCTCCAACTGACAAAGCTGTGGATTGTGAGCCACAACCTGTAAGTATTTCTATTTGTTAAAATGTATTTATTACATGCAGTTTCTAGCGTTAACAGTATGTTGTAGCGAGGACGTAAACAAGGACGTAAACAACCGGAAATGCTGTTTGGCACCGCTAACAATTTAGCTACAAATTCATATTTATCAGTCAAACCGCTGTAAACACCCACAATTTTCAGCAGCGCTGCAGTGTTTCTCTATGCGGCCACTTTCTGTGCGTTCTACATCTCAAATTACGAACTCGCAAAAGATATGTGAACGTTTCGTATTGCACATGCTTATTCAGAATATATGTTAAAGACACTTGTCAGATTTAGATTTAGAGAGCAGGCGTGAGGTTCAGCTGTGTCCTCTATGTCATTTCTGTCTGATTCAGGCTCAAACTGATACTGCTAACAGTTACTCTGAATGACAGTGCTTACACAGCACAAAATCGCGTGCTTGAATGCGCGTGACGCTTTTCCTGGTGACGTGGAGCTGATCCGCGAATCACAGCACAATATGTTAGCTGACCAATCAGAGCCTCTTGAAGGCGAGCCTTTCAGGGGAACTAGAAAATATGATTCATTTTCATGTTAGCTGTAGCTGTATATAATCAAAGTAAGATATATTAAAAAATAACATGATTTTCTACAAATGAAGCATGAGCACACATTGCTTTACATTCTATAAACACAACTAAGCCTTAAAAATACACTCTGGACCACCCCTTTAAAGCTTTTTTTTTGCTCCTGTTTCCATGCTCTAGCACAAACCTCTCTTGTAACTACGCAACACCTGTCATTTCCCTGACTATGAATGGTGCACCATCTGTTGCAAATCCAGTCAACTATTTTACAAACTTTTTTCTTCTTCAAGCAATCCTGAAGGCTGCATTTCTGAGCAACATGTGTGTTCAGCTAACATAAAAATGATTGCCTTGTCATGGTGCACTAGCAGAACAAAGGGCCCTCAGATAGCGTCTTGTCCTGTTGGCTTTGCTGATTCTGAATTGTGTGGAGATTTGCTTGCGTCTTCATCCAGTTTAAGAATATTGATTGAACTAGCCAATTTAACGTGAGCCAGCTTGCACTGCCTGTGTATTAATAACATCTAGGCGGAACTGGATGACGGTTGCTTGGCAACATGGTCATTAATTTTGAGCAATCTCATAACACTCAGGCTGAATACAACTGTTTCTGCTGTTTCAACTGTTGCCTCTGATTTGCAATTCTCTGGTCAGATGCCTTGCCTTTGACTCAGAAATGATGAAAGTACACAGCATTTCAGTATACAATGATGGAAAAGTATTCAATTTGTTAATTCATTCATCTGTTTTTTAAACAGATATGTTGGAACCACTATTGCTTGCTTCTATTTTCATTTTCAAAGCACCTTATTAGTATGATTGTTTCATAAGCAATATTGCCAACGCATCAGAAAACACAATACAAGTAGAGGCAATAAATTAATAAAATAATAATAACAACGAATGAATGGAATAAATGAAAAATAAATAAATAAAATAAATGGAAAAATAAAAAGTTAATTAATTTATTCCTATTTTTAAATCAGATATTTTGACTCTATTTATTAATTTTGTCTCTCTTTTGATCTCATTTTCTTCCATTTTCAGTCTCAACTCTTTATTAGTATGAATGTTTCATGTCAAAGCACAGTAGCATCAGTACACAAAATACAAGGAGAGGCTTAAAATAAAATAAAATAAAATAAAAAGATAATAAATTTATTCCTGTTTTTAACTCATATATTTTGAACCATCTGTTTAATTGGCTTTTATTTCATCTCACTTTCTTCCATTTTCAGTTTAATTAGTAATATATGCATTCGTATCAATGTTTCATGTAAAGCATCAGTACACAAAATACAAGAAGAGGCATAAAATTAAATAAATAAAAATAAATAAATAAATGAAATAAATAATAAAATAAACTAAACTAAAATAAAATAAAATAAAATAAAATAAATAAAAAGTCGATTAATTTATAAATGAATTTGTATTAACAAAATATGAGGAGACATAAAATAAAATAAAATAATTAAAAAATAATTAATTTATTCCTGATTTAAATCATATAAGGCGACGCAGTGGCGCAGTAGGTGGTGCTGTCGCCTCACAGAAAGAAGGTCGCTGGTTCGAGCCTCGGCTGGGTCAGTTGGCGTTTCTGTGTAGAGTTTGCATGTTCTCCCTGCGTTCGCGTGGGTTTCCTCCGGGTGCTCCGGTTTCCCCCACAGTCCAAAGACATGCGGTAAAGGTGAATTGGGTAGGCTAAATTGTCCGTAGTGTATGAGTGTGAATGAGTGTGTATGGATGTTTCCCAGAGTTGGGTTGCGGCTGGAAGGGCTGCGTAAAAACGTGCTGGATAAGTTGGCGGTTCATTCCGCTGTGGCGACACCGGATTAATAAAGGGACTAAGCCAAAAAGAAAATGAATGAATGAATAAATCATATATTTTGAAACATCTGTTTAGTTGGCTCTAATTTAATCTCACTATCTTCCACTTTATGTTTTATTAGTAATATTAGTATCAATGTTTCATATAAAGCATTAGCACACAAAATACAAAGAGAGGCATAAAATTTAATTAAATTTAATTAAATAAAAAATATAAGATACAATAAAATAAATAAAATAAAATAAAAAGCAAAATAATTTATAAGTTTATTTGTATTAACAAAATAAAAGAAGAGGCATAAAATAAAATATAAAATAAAATAAAATAAAATAAAATAAAATTAAATAAAATTTTTAAATGAATAAAATTTCAGAAAGTGCTGTTCCGATGCTCTTCTTCATTCTGCAGTGTATTAGGAAGTTTGATTTTAGATTTGTCTCTGCCTGTCTCTCTTCCTGTCTCTCTTTTCTAAAAGGTAGAGGGGGGGTTGGTGCTTGGTCTCTTAATTGCGCTCCATGGTGCCACAAAAATCATATGCTGCTTTTAAGGATACTATTTGAAATGGCAGCTCAGATAAAGGTTATGATGGCTTCAGTATTCAGGATTCATTCCGAGGGTCATCTCCCAAATGAAAGCGGATAGCCTAATTAACAGTCTGCTTTGAATATCAATTCACGCCTGGCCAAAAACCTTTACACATGGATCATTATGTAGCTAAAATAATGGTCATTCAGACTGACTCTGACCTTTGCAACTATTGTACAAAATAAAATGTTGTCACATATTCCATCTTTGTTCAGAGTTGTCTTGAATATGAATAATAATAATAATAACAACAACAACAACAACAACAACAACAATAATAATAATAATAATAATAATAATAATAATAATAATAATAATAATAATAATAATAATAATTAATAATAATAATAATAACAACAACAACAACAACAATAATAATAGGGGCGGGGCAGTGACGCAGTAGATAGTGCTGTCGCCTCACAGCAAGAAGGTCACTGGTTCAAGCCTCGGCTGGGTCAGTTGGCATTTCTGTGTGAAGTTTGCATGTTCTCCCTGCGTTCGCGTGGGCTTCCTCTGGGTGCTTTGGTTTCCCCCACAGTCCAAAGACATGCGGTACAGGTGAATTGGGTAGGCTAAATTGTCCGTAGTGTATAAGTGTGAATGAGTGTGTATGGATGTTTCCCAGAGATGGGTTGCGGCTGGAAGGGCATCCAGTGTGTAAAAACGTGCTGGATAAGTTGGCGATTCATTCTGCTGTGGCGACCCCGGACTAATAAAGGGACTAAGCCGAAAAGAAAATGAATAATTGAATGAATGATAATAATAATAACAATAAAAATAATAATAATAATAATATCATTAATAATAACAACACCACCACCAACAACAACAACAACAACAACAACAATAATAATAATAATAATAATAATAATAATAATAATAATAATATCATTAATAATAACAACACCACCACCAACAACAACAATAATAATAATAATAATAATAATAATAATAATAATAATAATAATAATAGTAATATAATTTATAACAACAATAATATAATATAACAATATCATTAATAATAATAATAATAATAATAATAATAATAATAATAAAATTTATAATAATACTAACAACAATTACTACTACTACAACAACAACAATAATAATAATAATAATAATAATAATAATAATAATAATAATAATAATAACAACAACAACAACAACAACAACAACAACAACAATAATAATAATAATAATAAGTCCATTAATTATAATAACAATAATAATAAACGTTCATTCATTCATTCTTTTCGACTTAGTCCCTTTATTAATCCGGGGTCGCCACAGCGGAATTAACCGCCAACTTATCCAGCACATGTTCTACGCAGCGGATGCCCTTTCAGCTGCAACCCATCTCTGGGAAACATCCATACACACTCATTCACACTCATACACTACAGACAATTTAGCCTACCCAATTCACCTGTACCGCATGTCTTTGGACTGTGGAGGAAACCGGAGCACCCGGAGGAAACCCACGCGAACGCAGGGAGAACATGCAAACTCCACACAGAAACGCCAACTGACCCAGCCGAGGCTCGAACCAGCGACCTTCTTGCTGTGAGGCGACAGCACTACCTACTGCGTCGCCCAATAATAAACATAATAATAATAATAATAATAATAATAATAATTTACCTTTATCTGATGTCGCTTTATAGTCTTGGACTTTTTAGTTTTGGGTGACTATGTTAATTACTTAGAATTAGTATGATGTAGTGAGTATCACTGTGCAATTAATAATAGAATACTTTGACGTGTTCATTAAAAGTGACTCATAGTAAGTATTTACATCAATCGTGAAACCATCATGAATAAAGTATCATCAGATAGTATGCAGAAATGTTCCTAATCCACTAATAAATGTAAACTTAAAGTGTATTCTTACAGTGCTACCAAAAAAAGTCAAATTCAGAGTTCTTATTTTAATTATTTCAGTCCAGTGTCCTTAATAAAGCACTTTAAATAGATTGCAAATGGCCTCCTTCCCATCCCTGCATTGCACCATCATTTCTCATTCTCTCATATACCCTGACCATTGTATCATTTTCGAGCAAATTCTAGCAGGCGTTTAGCCGCTTCAGTCCTGCTGTCCATATTTAATGGGATGGTGTTTGTGTTAGTTCGGAGCCGCAGCCTGCAGCCTGGGACGTGTGTTGTCATCTTTGGTGAGAGTTTCCTCTGACACTGACATACAGGAGCCAGCTGTGAGCTGTCTGGCAGATCGGACCTAGGGGAGACGGCCGCCACCGCTGCAAAATCTTTAATTACTCGCTAACAAGAGGAACCGTCCTCATTTCAACCCAAGCACATTGCACCGGCTCGCTCTGACAGGGGAAAGAGAATCCATTTTTTGAGGGCAACAGCCACTGGAACAATCAGACAGGAAGCAAACAGGGGCATTCAGATTATATGACGCATGACACTCCTAAACTAGCCACGCGTAGCCAAGCTTTTCCCTCATGGCTTCAAGCCGAGTCCACATTACAGTCTGATTCTGGCTCAGAACTGCCTATTTGGACTTTAAGAGTTGGTCTGCCTAACATACATATTTGAAGTGACCTTTTATGCGGTCATTAGGGATGGGGGTTATATGGATTAGAGAACAACAATTGCGCATGAAATTTCCAAGAATTATAAATGTTTGTCCACCCATTACCCAAACATTACTCAGAAACAAAGAAGAATATGGGTAACACTTCAACCTGAGTATGAATATGGGTAACATTTTACTGTAACACTTTATTAAGGCTTCACCCTTATAATCATGACATGACATGACACGTCAACTGTTAACTGTTACTGTTATTTGCTTATGAAAACTGTTATTAAGTGTCATTCGATCAGTTATGTCATTTTAAATGCAAGTATAACATTGATTGAGATGTCTTTATGACGACTTGACATAAAGAGATATATCACAACCTGTTTTTGTTATGACTTCACATTACCAAGGCAATATAACTTATCATAAATCTGTCATAAACATAATTGTCAATAAGATTTTGGTCCATATTGACATAATAGCATCACGCAGTTGCTGCATGTTTGGCGGCTGCATATCCATGATGCAGATCTTCCGTTCCACCACATCCCAAAGGTGCTCTGTTGGATTACGATCTGGTGACTGGGGAGGCCATTTGAGTACAGTGAACTCATTGTCATGTTCAAGAAACCAGTCTGAGATGATTTGCGCTTTATGACATGGCGCGTTATCTTGCTGGATGTAGCCATCAGAGGATGGGTACACTGTGGTCATAAAGGTATGGACATGGTTTGGGGATTGACAGCAGTTTCTGAAATACTCAGACCAGCCCATCTGGGCCCAACAACCATGCCACATTCAAAGTCACTTAAATCACCTTTCTTCCCCACTCTGATACCTCGGTTTGAACTGCAGCAGATCGTCTTGACCATGTTTACATGCCTAAATGCATTAAGTTGCTTCCAAGTGATTGGCTGATTGGGAAATTTGCGTTAACGAGCAGTTGGACAGGTGTACCTAATAAAGTGGCCGGTGAGTGTATGTATTTTAGTGGAACAAACAGAATTGTCATTAAAACTAATGTCATTACATATCAAATATTTTTTGAACTGTGTTATTAATATGTAATGCCATTTTAATGAAATTCAATTTACACCACTGCACTGTAACTACACTTTGTAAACTACACAGTATTTAACTGTAATATGAACTGTATTTTACTGTATATTAAATGTATATATTTATGTTACTGTATTTTAAAGTTGCTTTGTGAAAATTACTATATATTTTACAATAAATATATAGATACACTTTTGTATATACACATAGAGCAAGATAAATGGTGCTGTAAATGTAAATACAGTATTTTTGCTGTCATTGATTTACAGTAAGTAACCGGTAAACTGCTGTCAGTAAGTTGCTGTAAATTCTAAAGAAAATTGTTAACAGTGTATAGTTGAGAGTCAAGTCAAGAAAAATATGAATGATGCTGCTATAAATGCATGACACAATTATAATGGCCTCATGACATTCATGTTTATGACAGAATTATGACAAGTTATGTTGTCTTGTTATTGTCTAGTCATCATGAGTAAGACAAAGGGCTCTATTTTAACGATCTAGGCCCAAGTCTAAAGCTCATGACGCAAATGCATTAAGGCCATGTCCGAATCTACTTTTGCTATTTTTAAGGACGGAAAAATATGGTTTGCGCCCCGGCTCATGCTCTAACAGGGTTGTATTTATTCTTTTAATGAGTTATGGGTGTGTTTTGAGCATAATGTGCATTAAACCAATCAGAGTCTCGTCTCCTATTCCCTATAAGATTCAGTTGAGTCGCGCCATGGCGCATTTGCTACATGGTGGACTTTGTAAGTGTAAAAACGGAATGCTTCACTAGCGAGAAAACAGTTAAACAGCTTATCTGTGCGAGGATAAAGAATGAGCCTCCTCCATTTGGCCTCTTTATTTTCTCTTTACTTTACTTTTACTCTTTACTTTTCTCATTTACTTTCATGGATAAGGAAATGGGGTTGTACGCACTCCACTGAAGACATTCATTAGCCTACATATTTAATTTCGTAATTTTGTTTGTTAAGTGCAAAGATTTGTTTTAAAACTATTTCTAAATTCAGTTCTAATTTCCAGCAAATGAACAAATGAACAATAATAACAAAGTGTGATGTGTATAAAAAATGTATAAAAAACTGAGTTATATCCAAACACATGTCCTATTCTTATGCCCTATATGGTGATGCATACGTCTCCAAAACCCGACAGGTGGACAAATCTAAACTTGTTCTTATTATAACAAATATAAATATGCATATTATAAATACTACTGCTAATAATAACATTATACACACCTCATTTTTAGACCGGAACACCCATGAGTCCACAAAGTGGTGCAAATGGGATTTGCCATTTAAACACTGAGTTGCGCTGGTCTGAAAATAGCAACAAATCACGCTATACATGTCTTCCACCTTATTGTGCCGGGTGTATGATAGGACCAGGGCTTTACATTAACACCCGCCAACCCGCCAAATGTTAAAAAGCGCACACGCGTGCTCCCGTTTACTTGCGCTAAGCAACCGTGCCTTGAGGAAGCGCAACTGGTGCGATCGGTTCCCTTTGAAATAGACTGGACAAAGAGCAATGATCGTGCACCCACAGTCCTCCTGCTTTTAAGAGCTCAAGATTTAAAAAAAATACACATAATCTTTTGTAAGCAGCAGCGGTCACTGCTTTCATTTTAATTATTCTTTGAACAGATTATTAACAGGCCTATATTACTATATTACTATAGTACGCGTGACCATCCTTTCATTATCAAACACGGTATGTTTCACCTGCTTTCTTTTGCTAACAGTTATTTTTGTTAATATGGTTTAATTATATTTTTTTTACAATAACATTGCTCTAATGGGTGATTAATTCCCGTTTATTTGTAGTTAATTGCTGATCTGGGACTTTTAGCCAGGACAGATTAATGTGCTTATTTTAGATACATGACAATAGTTCTTTTTTTGTAATGTTTTTTTAAAGAAAAGTTTTGTTGAATTAAAAAGTGCACCTATACAGCTATATTTTCCTTGTTTTAACACATTAAAAATTGTGGCTAAGAAATACTTATTTGATGTGGTCAGAGATAAATTTGGTAAATCCTTAGTTTTGAGCCCTGAAAAGTCATGTGAAATAAAAACTGATTGCATTGCGACACAACCCATTTGCTCATGCACACTGAGCAAGCTAATACACAATATACACAAGAAGTTAAATGAATGAGAAGGCATGTGGACATAACACAACATTTAAATCAAGACATTTTAGCATGTCAAAGTCAAATTTAAGCATATGAAGTATATTTTCCCAACAACAAAAGTGTGGCTAGTGAAAATGGCGAGGGGCTAGTAATGTTGGAAACTACTAGCCACAGTGGCTGGTGATCAAAAAAGTTAACGTCAAGCCCTGGATAGGACCCTAAGACTTTGTTTGTCATCTTTGCATTTAAAATGACACTTAGTGAGTAAAACCCTTAATGACAGTTGTCATAAAAATGCATAAAATCTCTTGCCTATTCATGGCATGTGACAGTCTTATGAACCCCTTCAAGTGTTACCAGAATATGCAGTTCCGTTTGATGACTAGGTGTCTCAAATTGCATTTTTTTCCCAACTGTTCCCTGATTTTAGCCTTGAATGATTCTGCTATAAATTCATGACACAATTATATTTGCCTCATGGCATTCATGTTTATGACAGACCTATGACAAGTTATGTTGTCTTGCTAAAGTCAAGTTGTCATGACAAAGACAAAGGGCTCTATTTTAACGATCTAGGCACAGCGTCTAAAGTGTATTTCCCTAATAGAATCAAACAGGCGAACTAAAACATATAGAACAGTCATATAATACAGCCAACTCACCATTAGAAAATAGCAGAAGTTAGTCTTCATCCACGTCATCTTTGTATCAACTCTCCTCAGAAATATTCTCCTCGCCGCTTCAAACAACCTCTCAAATCCCCTTCAGAAGAGTAAAACTTTTGACGATCCGTTTCCTTTTTGCAAACCAGCCGCTTTGCTGGTAGCTTGAACTGGTATTAGCGTAAAGCTATGCAACAATGATGAATAAACAGCACCATATGTCGAAAGAATCATTGGCTAAATTCTCCATCAGTCAAACTAGATCGTAAACTACTGGCTAAAAGTAGCTCACAGATATGCATATGCAGAACGTCAAAACACTCGACTTGTTTGTTTAGATTTTAGTAACTATAACTTTGACTTTTTTATTCAGTTTGTGGTCTCATTTTATCTGTAACACTGTAAGCTACGACACCATCTTGCTTTTTTTTACTATAAAGACTCCATTTTCGATCGTAAGTAACATAGTAAACAATGTAAACAATAGGTCTCCGGGTGACATGGTGACATAAACAAACGAATAACCATCTATAATTCAACCCTATTGTGTCGCTGGAATAAATGTGCTCAATGGGATGTTATTCTGAGGACTCTTACTTTTCAAAATAAACCCTTATGTACAGCAATGAATGCTTGTGTGTCTTGTTATTACAATGATATTCTCTCCATATCTAATAAGCGTTTTCTGTGCAACTTGCACAAATTTAGCAAATACATTCTGTATAAGCTTCCCATTGAAAAACAACTAGCTACAATGGCAGCTTGAGGGTTGTAGCTTTAGACTGTTGTATAGTCTGTCAAGATTACTGGTATTTTTTTTTATGTAATCTATTCGTAAACACTGACATATGCAAAACCAGCACCCCAGTGCGTCCACGTCCTGATGCAGGCTAAGAGGTTTCAAACAGCGTGGCGCAAAATGTGAAAATTAGAGTTGCACTGGTCTGAAAATAGCAACAAATCGCACCATACACGTTTTGCGCCTTATTGCGCTGGGTGCATGATAGGGCCCAAATACTTTGTCATCTTTGCATTTAAAATGACACTTGGCATGTGACAGTCTTATGAACCCCTTCAAGTAAAGTTTTGTCAGAATATGCAGTTCTGTTTGATGACTAGGTGTCTCAAATTGCATTTTCCCAAACTGTTTGCTGATTCTAGCCTTATAAACTTTGGAAATTCATTCATTACCTCTTTCTCTAAAGTGCTCATTGAATTTGGTGCCCTGTAAACTTTTTCAGGCGGTTGATAAAGCACAGATAAAGAATTCTTTGTGTTTTTATTATTTCAGGAAGTTGCGTAAGGCCACCCAATTAGATTACATGTGAATGTACTTTCCGGGCAGTTTGAATTTGTCTTATTTTCCATTGTCCATCTCTAAATTGAAGCTATTATAAGAATACTGTAACGCACAAGGGGAGTTCAAATCGTTATTCACTGCATGTGAATTGATGATTCAAAAAGCATGACCATGGACAAATGTGTTCATTTTCCTTTTGAAATTAAAGATTAAACCAGAGGTTCGGTGAGACAAAAAAACATAACTGATTCATATGCGGTTATAAAAGAGAACAAACTCTATTGTAGATCATGACGTCTGTGTATTTCTGAGCTGCAGCTTGTTTTATGTTCAGCTTCACTTCATTATATAGAGTATTTGGGAAAGAACATGCAAGTTGTGTACAATTTTCAAACTGCCCCAGGCTATAGTATCATCAGTTGGAGTTCTTGGCACCCCGCAACGCAGCTTTTATATGTCTATAAAGGTTTAATCCCCTGAGTTTTAGGGCTTGCCTGTGGCCAGCCATTTCTGTAAAGGAGAAACTTTGCACCGTCGATTCTTTCATGTCAGTCTGTCTGCAAATCTGCAACTGTGTTCTATAGTGCTCTGTCTTTTTTATCGTTGGTCATGTCCACACACTCTCGTTGCTTCATGCCGCACTTGCTTTATTCCGTTCCTGCCGTGTCTACATTTAGAGGCACTTAAAGGCCTGGGATTTCAAAAGGTTCCTAAAAACCTCCACCAAAGTCTACTCAAGGCTCACAACACTATTCTTAACTTAAGAAAACTCATCTCTCCTGATTTATTCGACACTCTTTCATGTTCTTCTATTGTGAGTTTGTAGGACACGAAATGGCAAGAATAGAAAAGTAACACTGTGTATTTTTCCTTTTATTACAGACTGGAAGAAAAGAAAAAGGAGACCCGCTCAATTCGGCTATTGACAAGATGACCAAGAAGACCCGTGATCTTCGTAGACAGGTGAGTCAGTCCTTTTGTCTTTGGTTTTCCTGGAAAATAAAAACATAAAAGGATTTGGAGCACTTCCCTGAGAGAGGCCTTTACATGATTTACAGTTGAAGACAAAATTATTAGCACCCTCCTGTGAAATTGAATTATTTATTTAATAAGTAGGAACATTTTTAAAACTTTTTTCCAATATTGTGTATTTTTCTTCTGGATAAAGTCTTATTTCTTTTATATAATCTGGAAGGTCAGTATCATTAGCCCCCTATAACTTTTCCAATTAACCTAACTTAAGCCTAGTTAACCTAATTAACCTAGTTAAGCCTTTAAATTGCACTATAAGCTGAGTACCAGCATGTTGTAAAATGACTTTTAAAATATAATTGTATACTGTCATCATGGCAAAGACAGAAAAAAAACTATTTCTTTAACAATTTATTTAAAACAACTTTAACAATTAATTGAAATGAAAAGTTTGATCTTTATTATTAGTTTGTTTAAATATGTTAAGCCGCACTTGGAAAATCTAAATAAGATAATTAGTTTCACATAAGTGCTAAAAATGTTGTCTTGAATTGTACATATATTTAATTTATATATACATTACGTTAAACAGATAAGTGTTGAGTAAACAAGGAATAGGTGGGCATAATTGTTGTAACTGTCAGCTACATAAAGCATCATAAAAATCATATATGCAGTTTGTGCAACTGCTGAGACCAAATTGTGTTTGTTTATTTATTTATTTATTTATTTATTTATTTATTTATTTATTTATTTATTTATTTATTTATTTATTTATTTATTTATTTATTTATTTATTTTTAAATATATATGTATACATGTATTTATTTATTTATCTGTTTGTTTATTTATTATTATTATTTTTTATATCTATGTATATATGTATTTAGTTATTTATCTGTTTGTTCATTTATTATTATTATTTTTTATTTATTTATTTATTTATTTATAATAATAATAATAATTATTATTATTATTATTATTTATTTTTAAATATATATGTATATATGTAATTATTTATGTATCTTTTTATTCATTTATTTATTCATTTATTCATTTATTTATTTATCTATCTTTTAATTTTTTTAAAAAATAAATATCTATGAATATATTTATTTTTTTTATTTTTTTATTTATTTGTCTGTCTGTCTGTCTGTTTATTTATTTAGGTATCTATGTATTTGTTTATCTATTTATTTGTTTGTTTATTTATTCATTTATTTATTTATTTATTAAATAAATATCTATGCATATATGTATATATTTATTTATTTGTTTGTTTGTTTGTCTGTCTATTTACTTAGGTATCTATGTATTTTTTATCTGTTTGTTTGTTTGTTTGTTTGTTTGTTTGTTTGTTTGTAAATAATTATCTATAAATTTATTTATTTATCTGTCTGTCTGACTGTCTTTTTATTTATTTAGGTATCTATTTATCTATCGATTTGTTTATTAATTTATTATTTATTAGATAATTTTATTTGAAAGTTTTCTTCAATTGCTTAAGAAGATTGTTGTTTTTCTTAGTTAATTAGTTATTATATCTTTCTTATCTATCTGTTTATTAATGTATTTGTTTATTTATTTATATATGTATCTATTTGTGCTTATTTGTTTATTTATAACAGATATTCTGCTCAAATATAAAGTGCCTTCATATTTAATTATTGCTCATGGTTAAAACTTAGTTGAAAAATACTTGTTTACTGAATCTTGTTTTATAATGTTTTTTTTTTTATTTATTGTTGATGCATCAAGTATCAGTACTTGAGTACGGGAACATGAATGTTTCCTTTGAGCCTGCGGATGGTATTAAAGCTTTAAATAAAACCAGACAAACAAAAAAGTAACCATAATGCACAGCACAGAAATATCTTTTGTATTCAGTTTTCAAGAGCAATAAAAAAAAAGTTTTTGAGAAGCATTTAAGCTTAAATAAGACTGCCTCACATTTCTGAACCTCTGAGTGTCGTGTATAAGAGCATCAAACAGCAGTATTTCTCTAACTCAAGAATCTGAAGTCCACGCTCTTCACTTCAGCAATCAGCACAGCTTAAAAGCTCTTTTGATGCACTTTCTCTCTCTATCGCTATCACAAAATAATGTGTAGATGAATGTGTCAGATCAGGCACCACTGGTTTAAATGTAAAAAATAAAATCAAAATCATTAAACATATAAGGGCACTCATGATATAATTGTTAATCAGCGATATTTTGCTGATAACTTATAATGGAATGAGCATTGTAATATGTTTTGTATCAATCTATTACCTGACAGTTACATTAACAAAGTTGGATAGAAAATGGGTAAAATTTGGTAGAAAAATAAAAATAAATCTAGCATATGTGTGGGTTTCACTCAGGCTGGTTTGTGCTAGATTTTTGATAAAAAAGCATCTTAAATTTCAGTATGTTCTTCACGCAAAGATGTTGTATAGCTGTTGAAGACTTGTCATCCTTTTATGACATTTTTATAGTGTTTTTTTTTTGTCATTCTGAAGTTTGATAGCAACCACCCCATCTGCAGCTTTTATTATATGGAAAAGAGCAGGTAGCATAATGTGTTTGTACCAAGAAAAATCACCTTTTGTGTTCCATGGAAGAAAGAAAGTAATTTTTTCTAGGTTTCGAACAGCATGATGGTGAGTAAATGGTGACACAAGCTTCATTTTGGGTGAACTATTCCTTTCATAAATTCACCATATAACACATTCAGCTGAGAAAAAATTGTCACCACACTCTGAACATCAAGATGTCAGCTGTCAGGGAGCATGCAATCACTACAGTCACCCTTTCATTTGAAAGGTTTCTCCACTTGCTTAGGAAGATTGTTGTTTTTCTCAATTTTTGTCCAGTTTGAAGGGAGATTGTTGTGCTTGTCCATTCAAAATTCGTTTTGGGTTCTGTCAAAACATTTGAGCGCAATTTAGTTTTGTTAAATGTTTTGCTAGTTTCAGATTTTTTTCCCCCTAGTTTGAAATGGACTTTTTTTTCTTTGATACTGAGATTTCTATCTGTCTGCTGTCCTTCACTACAAGATTCACAGTTCTCAATAGGGAAAGTTTTGAGATACTGTTGCTGTTATGCTCAATCATCAATGTCGTTTTTAGCTTATTCTATTATCTGGGTCATTAGAAACAGTGTTTTTTGGGACCACATTTGGGTCACATATTCTCCTTATGGGGAATTTACATGACAAACTTTATACTAACTAAAAATGATAAACTTTTAATTAGTTTAATGAAATTGTACACAAAACAGTAACAGAACATCTTTGACCCTCTTAGAAGACCACTATTCTGCAGAGTTTCACTCTAACTTGATTTAAAAACATCTGAACCAGCTAATTGAGATCTTTAGACTTGCTAAAAACATCCAGCGAAGAGTACTGGAGGTGATTTGAGCTAAACTCTGCAGGATATTGGCCCTGCATGAACAGAATTGGACCTTTATGCTGTAGAGAGTCAGTTTGAAGGTGCAAAATCAGTTGATCACTCTGTTGGTGCATTGATGTCATGTCGGGTTATTACAAGTGGGAAACGTAAAAATTTCTTTAACCTCAGTTTTTGAGTTGAGGACGTGTCAGTGAAGGTTATAATAGTTTTAGATTTTTCTTTAGTTTTAGTTTTTATTTCATTTTGACTTTTTGTTTTTAAATTCAGTTAGTTTTAATTAGTTTTTAGAGGTAGATTTACTGATTTTTATTAGTTTATATATTTTGAAATTGCTTAGTTTTATTTTAGTTTTTTTGTTGTTGTTTCAGTGTTAGGTTTTTTTTTTTTGTAAATAAGGATATTTATCAGAATAAATATTGTATAATTAAAACTCAACCAAAGATACATTTTTTGAACATGTATTCAGAGGACACATGACACATCCTCAAATTCAAATACAACAGCCCACAAGATAGCAGGCTTAAGTATGTTTGCAAGGCTGCTCTTGAGGTTAGATACACAGTAGTGATGGGAAGTTCTGATCTTTTACGCAAACCGGATCTTTTGTGACAGTCTTCCCAAGTTTGGACTCAACATACCAAAAATATGTATAGTCAGCAATTATAATTTGAGTCAGTTAAACATCATCATGATCTGAAAAGTTTCTTACGATTACGTTTTGCAACCCAACTGAAGCGTGATTCACTTATTAAAATTCCATTACGACATTCTGTTATGAAATAAACGTACGTTTAGCCAGATGCTCTCATTTAAGCGCTGCAGTTGTTCAAGTTTGCTTCAGTCACAGCAGGCTAACGTTTTCGTTAATTATAATAACCTTGGTGTCAGTGAAAAACATGACAGAATCACTAATTGAGAATTATATATACTATTACAAATTTTAATACAGACCATCCAGAAATTCATGATTCATGATTGGAGAAAATGGGATTGGATGAGGTGTTTTTGTAGCAAAAAAGCTATGCAACCAATGAATCAATCTGAATCATAAGTGGTGTTAGTGAGGCCAGCAGGGGGCGCTCAACCTGCGGTCTGTGTGGGTCCTAACGCCCCAATATAGTGAAAAGGGCTCTATACTGCTCAGTGAGCACCTTCTTTTGGATGAGATGTTAAACCGAGGTCCTGACTCTCTGTGGTCATTAAAAATCCCAGAATGTCCTTCGAAAAGAGTAGGGGTTTAACCCCGGCATCTTGGCCAAATTTGCCCACTGGCTTATGTCTCATGGCTTATGTCTATATCATGGCCTCCTAACATTTCCATATCGTAATTGGCTTCTTCTCTCCACCAATGAACTGGTCTGTGGTGTGTGGTCTGGCGCAATATTGCTGCCATCGGGTCATCCAGGTGGATGCTGTACACTGGTGGTGGATGAGGAGATTCCCCCCAATATGTAAAGCGCTTTGAGTGTCCAGAAAAGTGCTATATAAATGTAAGGAATTATTATTAATATTATTATTATTATTATTATTATTATTATTATTATTATTATTATTATTATTATTATTATTACAGTATTATTATTATTATTATTATTATTATTATTAAACAATAATGCTTTACCTTTAAAAAAAAATGTGTCTTTGTTAAAATGTCAAAACAAAAAAAGGGTACACAGTATTGCCATTAATTCAGTTTTGGAACCAAGCAAACAACCAACAGGTCTGCAAATGCCCTAAATTACAGTACATGGCTCTCTCAAGTAATTGTCTCAAAAAGTTGTCTTAGGCCATGGCCAAGTATGACAGCCTTTAAATCTCCTTCTTCCAGGTGGTCCTGGACCAGTTAAGGTGATTATTAATGCTCCCAGATAGCTTTCTCCAGGTATTATAGACCTCCTTGGCCTGCCCCCACTGAGAGAAAACCCTCTTCACCCCACATCACAGTAAATCCACCAAGAGAGCAACTAACGTGGAATGAATGTTCATTTTGAGAGGCCTGCTTTAATTACACACTTGGAGTTCAGGAGTGTGTTAGTGGGTGTATAAATCAGCCGGCGCATAGGTTAAGAAGCAGAGCATGCACACACACACAGCTGCAGTTAGCACACAAATGTTCGCCGTTTACCCTCCGCCCGCTTTCTACAATCTTTTATAATTGGAAAACATCTTTTAAAATCTTCCCACTCCCACCCCCTTCCACCAAGACTGTAAATTCGAGGGCCGCATTTTCAGACTCAGCAGTCGTACATCACCTCCCTCATTTCTGCTCCTTCCCACCCGCCTTCGCTGAACTCCGTGGCCGTCGTGTTCTCGCATCTTCTGTCACCCGCTTCGCTGGACCAATATTTGGAGAGCTATAAACTTTCCTTGACACGTGTATTGTAGTTGCGTGTCGGTTGAGGAAGCCGGCTGTTTACAGATTTGCCAGGCCAAGCATTTTTAATCCTCTTAAGACATTTATTTCATTATCTATCACGGCCCGGGGTGGGGCAAGATGTTTCTCTCACAGATACATAGAGGTTTTATGGTACAGTAAAGTGGTTTAAAGGAAATGAAATGTGTTTGATAGCCCTGATTTACCCCGACTCTCTCTGCTCCCGAGTCATCTTCTGGTAATTCCAACCAATCACTTCATGTTTCCATTGCCGGTGAGCTCCATATGCTCCTGCATCTGATAAACCACCTCTCACCTGAGCAACATGTCACTGGAAACTCATTGCAAAACAAATTACATTTTAATCACTTTAATGGGGTTTGAGATCCAAAAAAAAACTTGCCAAGGGATCTAGGAGGATTCTAAGCGAGATGCAGACCAAGCTGTTGATGTATCTGATGTGAAATCCATGCACATATGTTGGATGTTCTCATCACGTATTTTAATTTCAGACAGTGATCAACGGGCAGCAGTTGCCTGCTGTGGTTGTGCTGCTGTTTACCGACTTTGCAGAACAGCCTCTATGGGCTTTATAATGGCAAATTAGCCTGATTCAATCAAAATGACGGCAACATTTCAAAGTTGCCACATAATTAGAGTTGGGAGCTCCATCAAATTTATTATTAGGACCAAATTATATGTCATACCACTTTACCTACCCTATGCCTAATCCTGCCATTTTCTCCTTGATTTATACCTCTAATAATGAGACACCACTACCATAGATATCATTAGATGTCGCCTACCCTGTTGTTGCCTATTGGAAGGAATGCGTCAATAGAGCTGCCATTTTAGTACAGGGTAGCGCTCGTTTGAAATGAATGCAGGACCAAGGTGTAATGGAGGACTGTGAATGAATCCCCATTATGAACAACTCATTCACAAGTAATTAGCCGACAATAATACACGTTTGTGGCACCGCAGCGTCTTGTTGTCATATTTCTTTTTCATTGTTTGCTTATTTTATTCAACAAAACTAACATACGCCTAGTATTTAGTGCCAGTTGATATGGGTGTGACAAGATCTCGTACGACAAGATCTCGCGAGATTAAATCGCGGCGAGATTTTTCCGTCGAGGTGAAACGTTGTCTCGTCACGTGAGTTGTGATGTTATGATGGAGCGTGAGGGTGAAATTAGCATTGACGATTTGAGGCAGGATTAGATTTGATCTGCAAATAAAGTGCTTTGCACACACCTGGCAACCCAGGCTGGCCTCAGAGTTGCGCTTGTCACTCAGTTGGGTGGGCGGGTGTGACGTAACCGCTTTTTTCAGCGGAGTTCAGCAGGTGCCGCATCCAACATACACTCTTAAAAGAAACGGTTCTATATAGAACCAAAAATGGTTCTATCAAGCGCTTCATATATGGAACCCCAAAAAGGTTCTATATAGAACCATTTTAGGGGTTCATTAAATAGAACCCCAAATGGTTCTTTGAATTTAAGTTAGATGGTTCTATTTAGAACCAATTAAGGGTTCTTTTCATTTATTATTGAATTAATGTTATTTATTATTGAATAAAAAAATAAAACCAATCCAGAAAATTCAAATTGTTTAAATTTATTCAATTCATTTATACAAATATTTTTTAAATAATATTTAAAATTGCACCTCTGCATATGCTTTGTATTAGATGGCAGATCTACCTCTAAACATTTTACATTTTATTATTTAATTAGTAAACATCATTAACAGCTTGATGGCATTCAACAATCTAATTCTACTAATTTCACTTTTTGATAAACTTTCATAAGCTTGTTTACGGTTTAAACAATTACAGTACTTAACTTTCAAACATCTCTAAAATGAAGAAAAATATATCACAATGCATATACAGTAGAAACAATACACAAATAATTAAAACATCTATTAAATAACACTACAATTTCAACAAGTTGACGGTACATGTATGTATTGGTCATGGCGACAACCATTTTAATACATAATGTTTAATGAAAGTCATTAAAGAAAGTGTTTAATGGCACACAAAACATTGCAAAATGATTAACAAAACACTGCGAACAGCCATTCCACAACCTGTAGCATGTCCATGTCTGTCGGTCTCTCTTATAATGTAAATAGTTTTGTCCATGGGTGGCACAGTGGCTCACTGGGTAGAACTGTCACCTCACAGCAAGGTCACTGTTTCGAGTCCCGACTGGGCCAGCTGGCATTTCTGTGTGGAGTTTGCAAGTACTCCCAGTGGTCGTGTGGGTTTCCTCTGGGTGCTTTGGTTTGCCCCGCAGTCCAAAGGCATGCACACAGTATATGTGACCTCGCCATAGTGAGTGAATGTGTGTAGGTGTAAGAGAGAGTATATGGGTATTTCCCAGTGCTGGGTTGCGGCTGGAAAGGCAAAGTAACTGGTGATTCGTTCCACTGTGGTGCCTGTAATAAATGATTGGATAGCGAAGGATAGGAGTGAGTGTTGTCCATTGTAATGCTGACACTTCAAGCCTTGACAGAATCAGGAGAGCTGTTGAATCCTGGTTGGTGTAGGACCTTTGGATTTTCTGTAAAACAATATTTTAATGTTCAGTACTTTTAACCAATAACCATAAGTCATCAAATAGAATTACAGTTATAATTAATATAATTAAAGTGTGTGTGTGTGTGTGTGTGTGTGTGTGTGTGTGTGTGTGTGTGTGTGTGTGTGTGTGTGTGTGTGTGTGTGTGTGTGTGTGTGTGTGTGTGTGTGTGTGTGTGTGTGTTTGGGGGGGATATAGGGTGTAGTTACCTTCTGTGGTTTCTTCTGCTGGTCCAGTGAGGCTGACGTAGCACTTCCTTCTTTCCTTCCCTTCTTTTGGGCAATTTCTTTTAAAGATTTTCTGTGTTCTTCACCAAGTCTTTCTATGCAGCATCCTAAATGCAAAATATTTTGTTTACTTCATGTGTAAGTTTCCAAATGACACATTTTCAGCAATACATGATCCTTAAAGTCATCCTGAACTCAAGGTTTCAATTGTATACCATACAGTGATGTATTTTCAAGACCGAATGCTCAATAAGAAACATGATGCGCACAAAGTTGATCAGAAATACAGTGTAGACAGCTGTAATATATTTTCTATTCAATCTGCAATTCATTTGTTACAAAATTTCATGAAATGTACATTTCTGCGTGACCTGAATTCAGTAGGTACATTAAATAAAACAATAAAATTAGAATAGGAACAAAACAAAATAACTCTTTATCAAATAACATACATCATATTTGGCAGATACTTTTATCCAAAGGACTAAGATTGTCTTTAATCTATACATTTATTAGTATGTGAGCCCTGGAACACCTTTGGCATTGCTAATGCATTGCTTTACCAAATGAGCTATAAGAATGTAACATACACTGATTTTTCATATCTACAGTATTTGGCACACAACGTAACAGTGTTTACTCACAAGCAGTGGCACTCCAAGAAGAAGAAACTGCTCCATTAGTTCTGCAAATTCCTCCATAATATGTACTCTGGAACTGTATTTCTTTCAGTTCTTGACTTAAGAGTAACTGGTGTCACATTCCAGGTCCATCACAATCTGAGGTAGGAAGACAGCATTGTAGAGTGTGTAAATATGAATTTAAATCACAGAATTAATTGACCTTTGACATAAAATAAAATTTATTGAACTGAACTTGCCTTGTGTTAAGTTCCTCAGTCTAGTTCACTTCCTTTTGATCCCATACTTTTGCTTCATTTGCAAGATAATTGATGAGCTCACCACTGAAATCCTTTCAATTCTAAATTTGTTTTGAAGACATTCCAACAAGGTATCCTGTAGGCAAATTTACACTTTCTTTCAAAACAAATTTTTCTCTGCAAGACTTTTTAATAAGCAATGAGCTTAATATTCTCACTGTATTAAAACTGCACCAATAAGTAAGAGAATATTTTTGTGTACATATATTATTTCAGCACCCAACAACCAAGTCTGAAATATGCATGTTATAAAATACAATACTTTACCAGGTGTGCTTGTTGATGTCAAATTATGGATGGGGCATGAGTCCTTCTTTAAGCTGGGATCCTTCCTCTTTAAAGCTACTTGTGTCCTGCAGGCCAAGGTTGGGAACTTAATATGGGTTCCAAGACTCTTTTCTGTAATCATGAATACAATGTTAATGTCTTTTATAATATTCATTTAATTTTAGTTACCACCATACAGTTTGTTTGGATTTTAAAACAATGATACATACCGAGCACAAGATTTATGATGCAGTTCAGTTTCCAGGCTGTTTGAAGACAAATAAGATATATATTAAAATATGAATTTTAAATATATATATTTAACAAGGTTCAATATTTCAAAATACATTTAGCCTGCATTTTTATGTCCTTCATAAATAACACCTGATCTTTCATCTATGAATTATTAAAATATGTTTTGGCTTTAAAAGGTTTCAATAATTCAATAATATATTAGCAATATATTGCACATCATTCACATCAATCTACATTGTAAAAGCGCTATAGAAATAAAGATGAATTGATCTGAATTGAATCGTCACGAATTCAGCGCGTGCACGGTGCGGTTACGAGCGCTGCACTGCCCTTGCGGTTTTAATGCAGACTAGCCCGAATGTCTCAACAGTGGGCAGTAGTGTCCACTACTTTGCAGAGTTTAGCTCAAACCCTGATAAAACACACACGAACACGCTAGAAGTGAGCGTTTGTTCAGTGTTGGAGCAAAAACTTGCGGAGAAAAAAGCGGAAATCGGCTCATATCAAATTTCCGTTAAAACAATGTGCACGCGCTTATTCACACTCCCTCTCGAAGCTCGCCTTCAAATAACACGGCTGTGTTATTGTTATTGGTAGTTTAATTAATATTGACAAACAAATAAAGCGAGATTGTAACTTATTTCTAATACAAAGAAGAGCAAATTCAACTTACGCAGATTTCTGAACCCAAGGGTGACGATCGAGGTCATCAGTAAAGCACAGTATTTATCCATATAAACGTTACTCCCAACCCCCATATTCAGTCTGTATCACCATATAACAAGGGATTTTCTATCAAATAGAAACATTAACGTTACCTCATAATCGAAATATTTCATTATTATAATATTTTAAAATTAATAACGTACCTGAATGATGAAGCTGAAATATTGGACTTCTCCTTTTCAAAAATTAACCGTCACTCTCGAGGCTCTTCACCACCAGTCCACCAATAGGAATGACGACACCAGAGGGCTTTTTTATGATTATTAGTATTAAATAAATTATTAAACCATAACAACGTGGTACTGCACAGTCTAAATAAACTAGTTATTTTATTTATTTCACAAAATAATTTGTCAAAAATGTTAAATATTAAGTATATATAAAATGCTAATGTACAAACCTGCATGAAAAAAAAATTCCACCATACTGTACATTGATTAGGTTTTTGACCACAGCAATCATTTTATTAGGTTTGGACTCAAAAATCATTGTCTCTCTGTGTTATAGCTTATAATTATTTTATAATCTTTAATAATTATCTAATAAAACAAAAATTATAGAACCATTTTAATCAAAAAGGTTCTTTGCACTCAAAGGGTTCTAAATAGAACCATTTTTAGGGTAAAAGGTTCTATTTGCCAAGTATAGAACCCCAGGGTTCTATATAGAACCTCAATGAACCTTTTTTTTTAGAGTGTAGGCTACAACTACAGCGTCACACATTAAGGTTCGTATCCATGGAATAGCACTTCAGATATGCTGAAAGACATAATCGTCGTAAACACAAATGGAATTAAGACGTGTAGTATTCCTATTTTTGTCGCATTATTGAAGTGCAGATATGTAAACGCCGTAATCAAACTATTAACACCGTGAAGGACTTTTAGCCGCATTTTGCGACAGGACCTACACACCTAGCGAGTCAGTAAAGCACCACAGACGCACACGACTCTAAGCGCGCGCAAACAAACACACACACTCACTGAATGAACTCCTGGAGACTCATCGTCACATCATCATCACGGAACACACGTTTCCCAAACAACAACATAACTACACTGTAGTGGCTGAACTATCATAGTATGATGCATCATTTGGGAAATTAACTGTAGGGAAAATTTACAGTTTTAACCCATAGAATGACCAGATAAAGAAGAGCCGGAGTCAGAGATTCAAATAAATATATAGAGTTTACTGAAAATAGTTTGGAGTTTCATCAGGAGAAGCCAGCTTCAACACTCGCAATGAGTTCCTAGGCTGTTCTGCTTACAATCACAAATCAACATCAATTATACTCTCACATAACGTCATTAGCTGCGTTATATTTTTCTCGGGATTCCTCCTGGTGCGTCATTGATCAGTCAAACTTACCCTGATATTTCTAGGCATCTTATGTGACTTTTGTGGCCACTACTATCTAATGGATCTCTATTATAATGTTATTTTTATTCAATTATGTCTTTCCCTAATAAACTGATCTACACTATTCTTAAAGCCAGGCATGCCCTTGTCTGTGATGCAGGAAGATAGCAGTGGTGGAACTTTTAACACTCTGGGAGTTAATTTAGTCACTACTAAAAACAAAAACCAGTCCAAATTTTATCCCGAGAATGTTTCCAAAAGCCTCTTACACACCCATCAACTGAGTAACTTAACTCTGAGTGGAATAGGTACACCTTCCAATTACTGTTATCCGTATCAGTATCGTTATTGGTGTACCGTAAAAATGCACCAGCTCTCTATGGGATTCCACACAAATTTACCACATATTTTGTGAATCCACTGATGCCTTTCATTCAAGTCTGAATAAGAACCCTACAGCGTTCCATTACTATCCACTACTTCACAGACAATCCCTAGTCTATAATATTTTAAATCTTTGTACCTTTCTTTTTGTTGATTGATCAAAGGTGCCACCAGGAGCAAATGCCACGCGTCCTCCACCAAAGCTGTAGAAATGTTCTAACCACTAGGCTCATGTCATATACAGTAGGCTACAGACACACTTCTAAATAAATAACATATATAAATTAAAACCATTAACCTATGCAAAAAAAAAAACTATTTTTTTGTTTTTACAAGCTTTAGAGACGTAACGTAAATTACGATTTTAAATAATAGTCACCTATAGCTTCGTCATGAGCCACGGCTGCATTCAACATGCCATAAATGTTTTCAAAGTGCACTACAAAGGGAGCGCAATTTTCAATAAGAAGATCACTAAAACTGAACTGTAAAAATGCTTTGAAAGCAAATGACACCTATGAGAGATGACTTTAATGTTTTTGTTTTAAATCATTCCGAGTTTAAATGTTGAGACGTCCTAAATAAATAGGGCAGAGGGGGGATAACTGGAGATCTAACACAACCAGGAACTATGCTTCTAACTACAGCTCTATATGTGTAGATACAAGCATACAAGTTTGCGACGCAGTTTGCGAATGTTCGTTGGAACGACGGATTTGGGAAACACTAAATCAACGAACTATGTAATGAGGGAACTTACGACCTTAGTTGGCTATTGATTCCATCCCAATGCAGCCCTAAATACTAATTAATTGTTATTTGAATTATATTTATACTAAAAAGATCAACTATTAAGGAATGTGCTGCATTGAAATGAGCATCACCAACACAGATGCCATACTTTTATTAAGCTTCAGCATTCCTCATAATCTACGTTTCCATCCACCTATTTTTATGCGCATTTTGGAGATGCGCATAAAAAACGGTAGACGGAAACGCCAAGATGCACATAAATTTTGAAAACGCGCATAAAAAACATTTATGCATAACTGAGTAGGATAAACTTTTTATGTGTTAAGAAAACATGTGCATAAACGGTGATGAAAACACTTTTACTGAACAAATTCCAGTATGCGCATTAAAAAAGTCATGTGATTTTGTTCTAAGAGATCATGTGATGATAAAAATATGTGCGAATGAATAAACCAGTAGGCTGAGCACACTGTAACATCTGAAATGTTGTTTTGATCATTTTAAAACACCTTAACCGTTTTAGTACTAGTGTTATTATATTAATAATGACCTCAAATTAACAGCATCTGTGCTCCGTGTCTAATGCCTTCAAACGCCACCGCGTGTTCACTGCATGTCAGGTGCAAGTCATCTATTAAATGAAGAAAAGATTCATGCAGCTTCTCCTACTGCAGCAAATTCCGTTTTTACTTTTGATATTTGGCGCCAGTTAATCAGGAAGTGATGATTTTGTTCTCTTTGACTCGATGGATAGATGGATATCTTTTATGTTATAATCCAGTTTTACGCATAAAGTTATTACACATTTTTGAATGGAAACATAGCTATAGTGAGTGTCATGGTGAAGGACCAAAATGCAGTATTCAGTAGTCATTTTGGTCTTTTGCCATGACACTTACTAGGAATGCTGGAGTTAGAGCACGATTTAACATTTTACATTATTAAAAATTAAGAGTTATATCTGTTTTGTTATGTAATATGATATAACAGAACTGAGCTGACCATTAAGTGTTATATTTTAATAATTAACAATACAAAATATAACTAAATGCTACACATTTGTTGCTCATTGTTAGTGAATATTAGTTAATACATTTTAGTTATTACAATTATTGCATTAACATCTGAGACATTCATGTGCAGAACTCCCAAAATGGCTCCCATTTTTATGTCCTTTTGGGGAATGAAGATAAATTAAGGCAGTAACTGATGCATAACGCAAAACAACTTGTACAGCACGCTGGGGAGCATGTGATATTTGCGTACATTTGCATGTATGGATCTGGGTAAATATATGCGCTGCTTATACCATGATTTGTGTGTGTGCATGTGTGCTTGTGTGTGTCTGTGTGTGTGTATGCAAGTAAATGCATTTCCCTACTCATGGCACAGCCACTGAAGATATGAGCTGTGAACCTCTGTGATCCGCTCAGGGCTTTTCAGGCCCCTCAGTCAAATGAATGGAGGCATCGCCATCTCATCAAATCAGTCTCACCAGGGGAACATCCGAGTGTCTGTGGCAGCCAGCTTTGAGTTATTACTGTCTACCTGGCAAGAGAATATACCACCCCGACCAGTGCAAATCAAGTAATAATGCCGAGCCCTGTTCACGATCACAGGCACTGCAGAGGACTGCGCTTGATTTTTCTATTTCCCTCACTGCTGTTTCTGTGTTGTATTACACTGGTGCTGTTTAGCTTCAGCATGTCTATAGGTAGTTGGATGGATGGATGGATGGATGGATGGATGGATGGATGGATGGATGGGTTGGTGGGTAAATGGATAAATGAATGGATGGAAGTTGGGCGCATATACTGTATGTAGCCACAACTGTTTTTTGTTTCTAATAAATTATAGTTTTATTTTTTTATTTTTAAAGAAACAGTATATGTTGCATTGTAAATCATGTTTACTGATATTCTAAATAATTATCCCCATTATTTTATCATAAAACATCTGATTAATAGAAAAAAAAATCTATATATTTGCTATTTTTAACACTAAATATCCCAAATAAACAAGTATTATTATTATTATTATTATTATTATTATTATTATTATTATTATTATTATTATTATTATTATTATTGATATTATTGTTATCATCATCGTCGTCGTCGTTGTTGTTGTTGTTATTATTATTATTATTACCATTATCAGTATTATTATTTATAATAATAAATAAATAATAATATTATTATTATTATTATCATTGTTGTTGTTGTTGTTGATAATAATAATAAAAATAGAAATAACAATAATAATAATAATAATAATAATAATAATAATAATAAGTATTAATAAATTATTATTATTATTATTATTTTTTGTATTAATTTTATTTGATTTTTTAAGTGAGTATGCAGCAATAATAATAATAATAATACAAATAACAATAATAATAATATTAATAATAAGTATTAATAAAGTATTATTATTATTATTATTATTATTATTATTATTATTTGTATTAATTTTATTTGATTTTTTAAGTGAGTATACAGCAATAATAATAATAAATAAAACTATAAATACAAAATATTGTTTTTTCTTCCTCCTTTAAACTTTTTCTTTGTATTCATCTGAAGAAATAGTTAAATAAATGTTAGACCTTTTTATATTTCATCTGCTGCATTTCAAGCACTGTTGTATGTTTCCGGAATTGTTTTGTTTTGTTCCCCCCTTTAACCAAGCCTTTGTTTGTCTGTCTGACAATTTATGTAATTTATTTCACTTTGTTTTGAGAAGATGATTCAATATGATGAAACAAAAATCTCCTCTCACTTTTATTTTGCTATGTTACTTCTTCTTTTTAATACTCAAGTACAGTTTAAAGTTGTACTTTTTCATATTTTCCTAAATATTCTTTGTTTACAACTTAAAGTATTGACTTTATTCTTTGCGTATGAGCAGGCGCAGCCATTTGAATCTTTTTGGCTAGAGACTTTTGGTCTCATTCACTTCCATTCATTTTTAGACGTTAAAAACAGCTTGTTACAACTTGATGTTGCAAACTGATATTTTCTTATTATATTATTCTGCTTTGTCTGTATAGTCATGGACACACATATTCCTAGTCATTTCTCCCATAGGCAACTGAATCGGAAGTTCTAAAACAATCGCAAAAACGAGCACACTTCCGCATTGAAGAATAAGGTCAATAGTGGTTGATTTTTACTATCCGTATGTGGGAGTCTGTGAACTACTAATTACTATATCATTTTTCACTTTTGTACAAGATGGATTTGCATGATCTGCAATTTAATGAAATACACCTTTAAGGGTCCCATGAAATTAAAATAAAGTTTTATACTTGTTAGTATCAGTATGTTAGTCTTAAAGATATCTATAAAAAATAGTGACAGAATTTGCATTAAGAAGATATAAGCATTCAAAATTTGCAGTTTTTCACTTCTGTCTAAATGGATCAACAACATTTTTGACATCACCTCATACTTCAGTTTCTCATCAAATCTTCTGTCCAATCAAATGGTATATAGTGTCAGACGTGTTCTGCCCTCTTCAAGATGTTTTCCATTTGCTTTTCATTTGATGAGCTTGAGCTTAACCACTGTAAAAAGAAAATGTATTGACTGTATGCCACACCCTGTCTTTATGCTTCAGTGGAGATAATGTCAAACATTGATTAAAAAAAATCAATTAATTTTGACAGCAAATTTTGATTTAGTTTTAGTCTCAGTCTTTTGACTAAAATTCAATTTCAGTTTTAGTCATATTTTAGTTTTCTGAACCATTTTAGTTTTAGTCATATTTATAGTCTTCTGAATCATTTTAGTTTTAGTCTAGTTTTAGTTAACTAAATTTCATAAGATTTTAGTCGACTAAATCTACTCGAGATTTAATTGACTAAAATATATTTCTGTTTAATTTAAGTGTAATTCAATTAAATATTGTATATATCTATTTATACAAAATATTCTAACTTAAAATTAAATAAAACAGTCTGGATATATAAAATATGTAATATAGCTTTTCCATTGACGACCAAAAATTAGATATGCATTGTTTATTTATATATTAAGTAATATGTAAAATTATGTGTCGACAATCAATCCACATGTAAGAACAGTAGCCATCCTAAAATGCAGGATTGTGCAAATATTTAGCAACCTTTATTTTAACGTAGTAAACAACTAGTCTTTTTAACCAGTCTGTTGAACAGTTTCAAGCCATTAAATCTTTGAATGGGCTTACAATAGTTTAAGTCCACTTTCGCAGTGTCAGTGTATATAGCAAGCTTTACCATTGTAGTTGCTGTTACAGTACATGGTGCTCAGCTATAGCAGTGATTAAATGAGTATTGGCTCTGTTTACATACATAGAGGAATTCTAAAGCCAATATGTACGTAAAAAAATAACATGTTTCGTTATCTTGTATGTTGTATGCAATTCCCTCATGAGTAGAGATTATAGCACTAGAGTTGTCACAGTCACCAGCGATCTAGCCCATGCAGATCGCTGGAGAACTACAAATCTACCAGCAAAAGAACTACAAGTTCCAGTCATGCACCACTCAAACACCTGCCCTAGATTCTGTCTGATTGCAAAAACTCACAGCTGAAGCTACTCATGAACTGATTACATGGACTATAAATTCAGCACACAAACACACAGAAGTTGCTGAGTCTTGTTATACTGTTTGTGAACATTACAACATTTTCATTTCAACATTGAACATTTTCCTTGCCTTGCCGTTTTTTTTGACCCTTGCTTTGTTTTGTTTGTTTACGTTGTATGCTGCCTGCCTTTTTGACCACCTGTCTGTTATTTTGACCACGACTCTGGATTGCCTTTTATACATCTGCCCTTAATGATGTATTTATACATCTGCTTGCTCCTGTGTTGACTGACCTTTCTCTGTTCAATAAAGACTCTGCATTTGAATCCGCACCTCTGTTCTCAGCATCACGTCACGTTACAACAGTATGATTGCAACCTTACAGACGTAAGAAATAATCACATCGCTGAATGATGTCCTGATTAAATTGTTCTGTGTTTTATGAATTTAAAACTGATCGAGTCAATTTTCTAAAGGTCAGCAAGAGGCTGTACCATTTTAGTTAAGCAAAAACACACCCTCGGATAAGTAAAAAAGATCAGAGTTTACCTTTGCGTGAATTTTGGGATGATTTCTTGGCATGCTGATGTCGCTTTAGATTTGTTGTTTTATCAGTTTTTTCCTCCCCATATGGTTTACGGTCTTTTTGTCTTGACATAAATTGTGAATCTTCTTTTTAATCTTCTAGTTTAATCTGACAGACACTGCTTTGGATGATGATGTAATCGCATCCTGCGTCTACTGTGGATCAGTTACTTTTCAAATGTGTGCGTGTGTGCATCATGCATCACACATCAAGATTAATTCTGATGGGATATTTTCCCAAAAAAAGTCCCTCAATCACATTCACGTCAAATTTTTATTAGTCACCGAAAATGTCAGTATATTTTTAATATAGTTGTCTTCATTCATTCATTCATTCATTCGTTCATTTTCTTTTCGGCTTAGTCCCTTTATTAATCTGGGGTCGTCACAGTGGAATAAACCGCCAAGTTATCCAGCACATTTTTACACAGCGGATGCCCTTGCAGGCACAACCCATCTCTGGTAAACATCCACACACACTCATTCACACTCATACATAACGGACAATTTAGCCTACCCAATTCACCTGTACTGCATGTCTTTGTACTGTGCGGGAAACCTGAGCACCCGGAGGAAACCCACGCGAACGCAGGGAGAACATGCAAACTCCACACAGAAACGCCAACTGACCCAGCCGAGGCTCGAACCAGCGACCTTCTTGCTGTGAGGCGACAGCACTACCTACTGCGCCACTGCGTCGCCAGTTGTCGTCATCATCACTTAATTTTTTATTAAGTTTTCATTTAGTTTTTGTCGCTAGAAACTTGTTCGTCAACGAAATTAACACTTATTTCAAAGCACTTCATGGAATCTTTAAAGATTGTAGTTGCAGTTGTAGGTTCAATTGAATACTGAACTAAACACATGTATTAATACTGCTGAACACATTTATTGTTTTAGACTGAGTGTTGACACAAAGGGAATGGAAGAGAGAGGAGAGTACTGTCCACCACGCTGCTTTGCATAAATGCATAAGCAGGTCTTTATGCTACACAGGCATGCGTAGAATAACTATGCAACTTCAGCCCTGCAGTGCGAGCTCTGACGAATGCATTAGCATCACTATCAGATCCATCAATAGTGCCGCAGAACAGATTAGACTAGTTCATATATACAGTAGAGATTAACCTCAAAAGAGTCTTGCATTGCCTTTAGCCTCTTGAGCAATCACGTCTCCTTCCGCATTGCGCAGAGGGCAACTGATGATTCCCACACTTTCTTCATTTAATTATTTTTTGGGGAATGACGTAGCTATTCCGAAGCCCAAACGGTACTAGTTTGAACCACCGATCCATGAACTATCACCACTGTGCCCTTGAGCAAGACACTTAGGTTGCTCCAGGGGTCCTGTCTCTGTAATGAGTGTACTTTAAGCACTTTGGATAAAAGCATCTATGTCCTAAAAAAAGGACTATGGTGGTACCCATTTAGCAGACACTTTAATCCAAAGTGACTCTGAGAAAATTTATTACAGAGAGAGTCGTCTTAAAGCAATGGAATGTTGGCGGCTATGCTTTAGGGTCCAACGGTGGCAACACATGGGTCATTCCCTGAGGAGCTTCAACCAGCAAACCTGCCCTTTTCTGCAGGCTATCGAGTTTTATAATGAGAAGGGAGATGAATATAGATTGTTGTGACATAAGTAAATGGAAAGGGCATATATTATGAATAGTAAATAGCATGTGTTGCTAGGTTGCTAGATGGTCTTCATAAATGGTCCAGTCACTGCTTATAGGTTGTATGATAGATAGATGGATGGATGGATGGATGGATGGATGGATAGATGGATGAATGGATGGATGGATGGATGGATGGATGGATGGATGGATGGATGGACCGACTGACCGACCGACAGACAGACAGACAGACAGATAAACAGAGAGACCAATATAGATGAACAGACAGACAGACAGGCAGTGAGACAGAAAGAAAGAAAGAAAGAAAGAAAGAAAGAAAGAAAGAAAGAAAGAAAGAAAGAAAGAAAGAAAGAAAGAAAGAAAGAAAGAAAGAAAGACTGACAAAAATATATATAGACAAACAAATATAGATAGACAGACATATATACTGACAGATTGACAGACAAACAGACAGACAAAAAGAAAGATAGACAGACAGACAGACAGACAAACAGAAAGATAGACAGACAGATAGACAGACAGACAGACAGACAGACAGACAGACAGACAGACAGACAGACAGACAAACAGAAAGATAGACAGACAGACAGACAGACAGACAGACAGACAGACAGACAGACAGACAGACAGACAGACAGACAGACAGACAGACAAAAAGAAAGATAGACAGACAGACAGACAAACAGAAAGATAGACAGGCAGATAGACAGACAGACAGACAGACAGACAGACAGACAGACAGACAGACAGACTGACTGACTGACTGACTGACTGACTGACTGACTGACTGACTGACTGACTGACTGACTGACTGACTGACTGACTGACTGACTGACAGGTATAGATATAAAGACATATATACTGACAGATAAAGAGACAGGCAGGCAGACAGATATATAGACAGACAGTCAGACAGACATGAGCCTGACTGTCACCTTTGTATATGATAAAGGTTATATAGTGTATAATTGGTAGTTAGACAGTCAGACAGACAGACAGACAGATCGACATATATACTGACAGACAGGCAGATGGACAGACAGATATATTGACAGATAGACAAACAGACTTGAGCCTGACTTTCACTTTTGTATTTTGGATATACATTGTATAATTGATAGACAACCAAACAGACAGACAGATATATAGACAGACAGACAGACAGACCAACATATATATAGACAGACAGACAAACTGACTGATAAAGATATATAGACAAATAGACTGACAGACCTACAGGCAGACAGACAGATATACAGTATACACAAAAATATTTGTCTTTAATTTGTTGTCTATTTCTTTTGGTTCTCTGACTAATGCATTATTCATGGGCACAAATGAGCGTGCAATAATTTATTTCTGTTACGTTTTGTTTGACAGGTGGAACATTTATAAATATCAGTGTAAATATCAATATTTTTCACTTGAGAAGCACTTTCTGATTATTCAGTGTGAAATATTGCCTCTCTAGGAATTTAGGAAGTGGGCAGAGGCTTGCAGACAAGGGGGAAAACACGCCATGTGCAGAAACTATAGTGAATTATAGCCTATGTGTTTCTTTTCTTTTTCTTTTTTGAGTCAACAGAGTTTGGATACATATTTAATATTAGCCAACGGCAATGAGTGGTGAAACTGTTAGGAGTTCTGGGACTCCTTCATAGGCAAAACGTGAACAAAATGCAGGATAAAGATTGCATACTAGAAACAATTTTTTTTTTTTTTTTAAAGTTACCTTTTTTTTTTCATTATTTCAACAACAACAACAATCACTGTCACGTTTTATTTTATTTTATTTTATTTTATTTAATTTTATTTAATTTTATTTTATTTTAATTTATTTTATTTTATTTATTTTAGCTTAGTCCCTAATTATTTTATTTTATTTTAATCCCTAATTATTTTATTTATTTTATTTTATTTTAGCTTAGTGCCTAATTATTTTATTTTGTCTTATTTAATTTAATTTAATGTAATGTAATTTAATTTAATTTAATTTAATTTAATTTAATTTAATTTAATTTAATTTAATTATTTATTTATTTATTATTATTGTCTCTTTTTTTATCAGTGCTTCTCAAATGCCACTTAATCTCCCATAATCCAAATAAAAAAAATAAAAAAATACATATTAATGTCATGCAAAAACCTAAAGCGTAAAACATCTGAGCTACAGCTGTTTAGATGATTAATACTGGAGGTGCGAGAGTATATACCGCACTGAGCTAATACTCTTAAATAGCTGTTCACATACAATTAGCAGTCACCACACACACATCCCTTTACACCACTTTGAGCTGCGTGTCATCTGTCATCCTGTTCCAAATAAATGTGTCTGTCAAGTCTTCCCTCCAAGCTCTGCATTGACGGATCGCTTACTCCAGGATGCTCCTCGAGTGCACAACACTTCTCTAGACATATGCTTAAGCAAGATCTCTCTCCCTTTTAGTTTCTCTCAGTGGGAAACCATTTTGTGAAGTGCAAATAAGAACAAACTTGATGAATGGGCTTTGATAAAAATCCCTTGTATCATAAAGCATCTGATCTATGCGTAAAAGTTTATTAATAAGGCATGGCATGTCCAACAGAGAGAAGAGGTCAGTTGCATGTATCTTGTACTCATCATTAATATACCTTTTTTTACTGTAAAAAAGTGAGGGAGAGAAAAAAAAAAAAAACATTGCAGGTGTTGATCATAATAAATTCAAAAATAACTCTGTAATGTGAAGTGGACGCTGACAAAGGAATGCGGATCCAATGCAGGTTTATTAAACAGAATGGTCAGGCAAGCAACAGTCAACACAGGGGCAATCAGGTACATACAGAGAATCCAGAATCATAGTCTAATAGCAGGCGAGTGGTCATAAGGCAGGCAATAGACAGGAATACACAAACAAAAAAGGCGAGGGTCAAAAACGACAAGGTAAGGCAAAGGAATACACGTCGTAATGTTCACAATGCTGTTTAACAAGACTCAGCAATGAAGTGTGCGTGTGTGCTGTGTATATAATCCTTGAAATCAGTCCATAATGATCCCCCGGCTATAAGTGTGTGCAATCAGCGGGATCTGGAGCAGGAGCGTGTGAGCGGTGCATGACTTCAACTTGTAGTCCATGTACCGGCAGATTTGTAGTCCGTTGCGATCTGCGTGTTTACCAGCAATCTGTAAGGATTAGATCGCTGGTGATTGTGACAAACTCACTTATTTTGGCATATTATTCCTGAAAACAAGACAATATATTTTTTGCTTGTCTAGAAAATCCTTCTTTGTAGATATTTATAGATATTTGTGGAGTAAAAAAGCATTTTTTTGCTGTGCTGTTTGTCCGACAGATCACACCATTTGTGTCTTTATTATTATTATTATTATTATTATTATTATTATTATTATTATTATTATTATTATTATTATTATTATTATTATTATTATTATTATTAATTTTAAACCTGTTTTATCACATTTTTTATTTATTTGTTTTTAATCATTTTGTGGTGATCAATGTTTGCCTGACTTCGGTCCAACTCAAAAATGAAATTGAGCATGAAATGTATGAAATATGATATGTAAATAAACCTGTCTTGCCTAAAAAGTACAGTAGTTCTACATGTTTATATATATATATATATATATATATATATATATATATATATATATATATATATATATATATATATATATATATATTTATATATATATATATATATATATATACATACATACATACATACACACACACACACACATGTAAAACATTGCAGATACTATTAAAACATTTTTATTTTATTATTTTTATCAGATAAATTATTCAATATTTAACCTTATTATTTAATTGTAGGTGACTCAGATGTCTGTTTAAAAAAATTATTTAAATTACCAAATGTAATGTTCTACAATAAATACTTGACATTTAAAAGTTATTGCCATGCCTTGCCATGCCTTGTCTATTGAACCACCTGAACGTGAAATGATGTGCTTTTAAGCATCTTAAAATTATCCTAATGCTGTTATTTACAGTTTTAGACTATTTGTGTTACCTCTCAGCTGCACTGTCATTGTTCCAGACATGCTCTTCACGCGAACATTCGAAAACCGCTTGAAAAAACAAAGGCTTAACATGGCTAGTATTTAAGACATTCTTATTGGAGGATACAATTCTGCAGTTACCTTATAAATAAAGGATAAATCTTACAGCAAAACAACCTCAGAATTTAAATACATTGTGTAATGTTATGTCTGTTAGAAAACGCTTATGTGTGATAAGATGATAATAAGAGAGCAAACTCAGTATATATATATATATATATATATATATATATATATATATATATATATATATATATATATATATATATATATATGTAAAAACAAAATAGTAATAATATAAAGACAACACTTAACATGCTATTCAGGATGTTGCATTCATATTCTAAATTGTAAATTGAATTTGATCTTTTTCATTCATGCATTCATTCATTCATTCATTCATTCATTCATTAATTTTCTTTTCGGCTTAGTCCCTTTATTAATCAGGGGTCAATTTATCTATAACGCATATCTTTGGACTGTGGGGGAAACCCACATGAACACGGGGACAACGTGCAAACTCCACACAGAAATGCTAACTGACCCAGCTAGGGCTCGAACTAGCGACCTTCTTGCTGTGAGGCGATCGTACTACCGACTGTGCTACCGTGTCACCCTTAATTTGATCTTTTTATATCACTTTATTCATCCTTTAAATGTTGCTTTTCATTAAGGGTTACAAGTGACCCAGACACACGAATGTATCATTTTTGAATCGTAAACGGCATATGATTTTCCCCTGTCTCTGCACTGAAACCTAAATATGTTCTGGTTCCTATACAACTTGCTATAATTGATTGTTTTGAACAAACTATCATCCCTTAAATATGCGTAGATTCTTAGGATATGAAAAAATTCATGAATAGCTATGTTTTTATCCAAAGATGCAAATTAATCATATGAGCATATGCACAAAACTGGAACATTCGCAAATAAAGCAGCGTTTCCATCTGATGAGTTAGAGAGAACATAATCGCCACTTCCTAATAAATTGGCGGCAAATTTATATTAAGAAAAAATGTAATTTACTGCAGTAGGAAAAGCCACTGTTGGCCTTTTTTTCTTATATCAAAAGTTACTTGCACCTCAGAAGATGTAGATGAAACGCAATGAATCTACAGTGTCTCTTTGGAGGTGTGAGACTACTTTTTGGGGCCACATTCAAGACGGTTCTTGGAGATAATAATACTAAACCACTTTGATGACAGACTTTGGCTCAGTTATTTTAGACCAGAGATGCCCAAACTAGGGCCTGCAAACTTTGGCCCATGGTAACCTATGATTTGGCCCGCCATCCCATCTGAGAATAATGGGGATGGTTCAGAGATTGTCAATTCAAATTTAATGTAACCCTTTGTTTGTTTGTTTGTTTGTTTGTTTGTTTGTTTGTTTTTGTAAAAAGCTAACTGAAATTAAATGCTTCAATTAAATGGTGTAAATGAATCAGATTTTGTTTAAATGTACATCCTGTCACCCGACAATGCAAAGACTTTGGTGAGCAAATCAAGTCAAAGGCAGACACTGCTTGACTATTGTATTCAGCATTGAACTCCACTGTGTTATAAATGTGACTGTTTATGTTTTTTAATACTGCATTAGATAATACAATTTAAAGTAATATTTTCTATTTATTTTGAAAAATTATGAAATGACACCTTTACCCATGGCAACTTTAATGTAACATATAAATTTAATGTTTGCTATATTTACCTTCGGCCCACGGCTCTCAATAATATTTGGTTTTTGGCCCTTCATGCGAAAAAAGTTTGGGCACCCCTGTTTTAGACTGACCAAAACAACTTTTCAGGTGTTTTAAATGTGGTCAGTCTGCTGGCTTGTCCATTAATGCCGTCTCATTGCACCATTTTTGTTACCCCATAATCTGTTGAAATTAAATGACGTAACTTGTTTTGATGCTCATACTGGACATTATTTGTTAAATGTGATTCCATCGTAATTAATAAATAAAATCGAATATCTCATCAAATAAAAGTTTATTCCACTGTAAAAATTGATTAGTTAACTTTACTTAAAAAAGGAGAGAGTAAACTCGTAGCCTTATAGGTATGCCCATAATACACATTATGTGCGTAATTATAAAAGTAAAAATCAATGGGTTTACTGCCTTTTTTTAAGTAAAATCAACTTGTCACTTTTAAGGGAATGACTTTACTTGCTTTTTTTAAGTAAAGTAACTAATCCCTTTGTGAAGTTTATTTATAAACTAATTTCGAGAGGATCACATGCTTATGATTGACCAGGCTGGTCCCGGATTAGCTATCATATGATTTACCAATCAGACAAATCCAAATGCACATAAAAACCAGATTTTCCTTAACTTAGGCCCCGTTTACACTAGTACGTTTAAGTTTTAAAACGGCGTTTTAGAATGAAAACGATCCGCGTCCACACTAGCGTTTCACCCAGCGTTTCTGAACAGCTCTCTGTCTACACTAAAACGGTAAAAACGCACATCACGTGATCACACACACACTCTCTGGCATGCACTGCAGCGTGCTTTGAGCGCATACCCATATGAGAGCTGTCCTCGTCGGACTGTTCATCAAGGATCTACCGCTGGATCTAATCTCACTGTATTTGTTAAACGTGATATTTGATTCATCTCGTTGTCTATATGTAACTACATATTCCCCGACTTTGGTCTTTTGAATCTATTACTTGTGCTCAGGTAACGTGTTTTGGCTGAGCGCAAAGATAAGTTAGGTTAATATCTTAATTAATGTAACCGCGGACACAGATTCTGCACATCTGACAAGATTGCTTGCCTTTATTTTCTCTATTGTATAAACTTATTGTGCGTTATACTTTTATAATGACCATTATTAATTATTAAAACTGATACTCAATGTAAGAGAGGGTATGTTTCGTATTTTCAATGAAAATGAAAGGAGGCAGTAATGTTATAGGCTTCGTTTTGTTATAAATATGTATGAAGATGACGGTCATATTATGAAGCCACCTGACGCCTCAACATTTTTGATGTCTGTTAAGTTGCTAATAATATCAAAATGAAAATAGGCAGTTCCTCACATCATGTTTTCATTTTATTGTTAAGATAGTGAAACAGCATAGTGAAACAGCGTAGCCAGGGTGATGTGAATGACTTTATAAAGTACACACTCGGGAGTTTGTTTTCCTTATCAATTTGCGAAGTCTGAACTTACAAGCAGAGGATGCAGGACTGAACTGTGTGTAGGCTACTTAATATTGAGGGAAAAGCCCCAATCAGAGAGGCGAATGTCTGCAGCCCCACCTCTGTTTTCAGATGTCTCCGTTTTCCCCTATCCACACTGAGACGGAGCAGCAGCGTTTTAGAATGAAAACGACCTCTCCAGCTTTCCAAAACGCTCCATTTTCGGGGCTCGAAAACTCCGACGTAGTGTTGACGGATGGCGTAATCGTAGCAAAACTTATGCGTTTTAAAACGAAAATAAATTAGTGTAAACGGGGCCTGGAGGATGACTGCTCGCCTTGAAGAATCCCCCCATCCACCCCTACACCGCCCCCCTCTTTCCTAGACTAATCTGAGCAAACAAATTTGGGGGAGCTCTCGAGACCTGAGCTCATACTCCCCTCTTTCCCAATGAAATGATAGGGAGCCCCCGGCTCAAGGATCTTTTGAGCTCAGGGCTCTCTCCTGGGACAGCATGCCAAACACGCTTTATTATCAATCATCAGCTACTGTAAGTGTGAACTTTTGAATTACAGTGTACTCAGTCGTGCGCAAATTTTTCTAAATTTATGCACATCTTGCCATTTCCATTAAGCATTTTTTATGTGATATTTCAAAATGCACATAAAAAGATGTGTATTGAAATATAGCTATTGTCAGAATCTTCATGAGTAAGTGGGGGTTAAGAACAGATTTAATCGGAGGAATGTTTGGTGAATGAGGCCGATTGCTGTTAGCATATAGTTTGTTTTTGTGACCTTGCAAGGGTGTTGGCATCCAACTGCTATTCTGACTGAGTCTTGTTACGGCAGCCGCTTTGACTTCTTTGGAACTGTTTAGCTGACAGCTACTCTTAATCTACATCTAAGAAATTCTCCCAGAGACAGACAGACAGAAAGAGAGAGAGAGAGAAGCTCATAAATCTCGCCTGCTCTCAAACTAAAACCATTTTCAAAGTAGATATGGTTTTAACTCTTCTGTTGTAACACTTCAGTTGTACATTTGCCACATTTGTGAAATTCTGGAGCGGAAATAAACTTTAAACATCCGCTCAGAGTGATGTCTGCAGTCTGGATAGTCTGGGTTCCCTCAGCGCTCTGAACTGTCAGGCTACTGCTGTACAGTATATGGCAGTCATTTCTTTAGACTTAAAGAAGATTGCTTGCGCACAGCGTGTACTGTAGTATGCCTGCTTTGACATTTCATGTCATCCTGTACAATTCCCAGGCATCTGTAGAAGCACGGAAGCGTCGTAACAATGACATGTGTATAGTAAGCAGTAAGCTCAGTTTGAATATATTTATATATTTTCTTCTGTGGTGTATACAGTTTGTGCATAATGGTAGTGTAATTCAGAGTTCTACAACTTTCACTATACTACTCTTTAAAAGTTTGTAATTAGGAAGTTTTTATTTATTTACATGCATTTTTTGATTAAAAAAAAATAAAAGAACACAATAAAATATTATTGCAGTTTTCAATTTTATGCTATTTTAAAAATTATTTGTATATAATTTACAGCCATTTTACAGGCATTCAACAGCCAAAAAAAAAAAATATATATATATTTAGTCCGAATACTTCTCGTACCCATATATATATATATATATTGTTGGGCAAGCTACTTGGAAAATATAGTGAGCTAAGCTATTAGCTACTTTACTTAAAATGTATGTTAACTTCACTCAAAGCTACCCCCTGGGAAATGTAGCAAGGTAAGCTAAAAGCTACGTGGCAAAAGTAGCTTAGCCACAGCTAAACATTTTTATTTATTTTTTATATTGACCCAACTTTAATTCAAGTCAGTTCTGTCTTCGTGATCAATAAAACTGTCAATGAAACATATGAGATATAATTGTTAATTTCCAAAACAAACTTTACTAGACAGCAAAAACAAAAAAATTCAAGAAATCCTTTGATGCACATTTACAATAATATAGTAATGTCTAGTAAAGGGAAATATATACGAAAGTGTATATATTTATATATATATTAGTGATGCCACAATTCTCAATATAATATTGAACCGCTCGGTACGACATCTACGGTTCAATACGCGCTTGTGAATTGCGGTTTTCTCGGTTTTAGGTTTAAATAATTTATGTGCGTTTTATTTCTCTCCGAATTGACTGTTTGTGTGTGCCTGTAAGTCCACGAGCTGAGATGAGGAAACTCCTCCCCGCGTATATATTCAATAACTATGCTCTAAAGTTAGGGGGCGCTTAACCATCACGGCCATGGTGAGTGGAGGTGAAGAGGAAACACTACGAGAAAGCAAAAGTGTCTTTCAAATCTCCGGTGTGGGGACATTTCGGTTTTGCGGTTGAGTATAATGCCGAGGAACAAAAAACAGTAAGCTAAAAAATGACTGTGTGCACTGCAAGCATTGTTTTACGCGTATAGCCAGGGCTTAATTTGTGCCGGAACACGCCGGATCCTGTGCTTCATTTTACCGATCCCCCTTCCTCAACCTCATTCCTCCCTGTCCGCTGTTCACTTTCATTTTCTTCCGCGATTCCCCAACCCTCTTCACGTTCGTCCGCAACACCCCCACGCGACACCTCTCCATCCACAGGTAACATGCCGGATCTGTTACCCCGATCTGTTTCGGGACCTCGCAATTCACAAATTAAGCACTGCGTATAGCCTACTCAAACGGAAACACTTCCAACATGACTGCACATCTGCGGCGCCATCACCCAGCAATATCACTCTCTGAAGGCAGAATAGCAGAGAAGGTAATAAAGTCCTCCAATCCCTCGCTGAATCTTCCCAGCAAACATACTGTTTCCGAGAGACACATACAAATGTTTATTTGAAATGGTCAATTTATGTTTATTAACTTCACATGCATGTTTATTTTCAAAATGCAGGAGTTTATGTGTTGCCCAGTTTGTACATGGGCTACCAGCAGCTGTGAGATTTCAGTGTTCATTTTTTATTATACAATACACCAGGAACTAGTGTACGTTTCTTGGCTTTTAAGTAAAATAAAGGAGTATTGCAATAAATCGTTTTTTATGTTTTTCTCCTATTGCATTAAGTATAAAATAACAAAAAAAAAAAAAAAACACGTGTCAAGCCATCAGAACCGAACTGAACTGAAAACCGTGTTAAAAAACCGAGGTATGTATTTAACCGTAGGCTAACTGTATTGTTGCGTCCCTAATATATATATATATATATATATATATATATATATATATATATATATATATATATATATATATATATACATTGCAAAAAAAGGTTGACTAAATTCATAATTGTAAGGCAACTTGATGCTGAGCTTTTTTTGAGTTTTTTGAGACAACAACAAACTCTGTACCGCATCGGATGTCATTCCCTCGCTGTAAATGCCAGCGCTCCTGTTTTTTTCTGCAACCTCGCTGCGCGTGCATCCTGAATGTTTACAAACATTAAAATTCGTCTATTTGATTTTATAAAGTAGCGATTTACTAGAACTTCTATGTTAAGCTGCTTTGACACAATCTACATTGTAAAAGCCCTATAGAAATAAACATAAATTGAATTGAATGTATATAATAATTCAAAACTATTTATTTTTCCATAATATCAAAGTTATTATCATTGTCATAATTCTCCTTTTTTCATAATGCGCAAAAGTATATGATATTATGGCCATAATACCATGTGAATCTATTTGTTGTACATGCTGTTTTATGATGCGTAGGTTGTGGACCCTTTAAAATAATCATTATTAATGTACAGTCATGTCCCAGCATGTTACATTTTAATGTTGCAAGGACAATGAGCTGAAATTAACCTATTAAGTTTTTGATAAGTGCATTTTTTTTCCTTCGCAATAATTGATAGACCACCATGGGTCACCTGTTGAAGGCCACTACTCCTAAACTTACATTGCTTTGTGCAGGAATTAAATCAGAGTTTTATTTACACACACTTTGATCTTTACAACTTTTTTGACACTTAAATTTCAACACACTGCATGCAAGATAACACCTGGGAAATAATAGGGCCACTTAAAGATGCAACACAGAATCTGCAGTCAGATTTATTTCCTACTGACACAAATCTGTGCATGTAGTCAATGTGACAGAAAGCGAGAGCCCCAGAGAGACGCCACTCCCCGTTTATGCTTATAAAAAAGCCTGCATTGCAGCGCAGCGGAGGCTGAAGTCAGTGGGCAACGCATTAATGCAGGCAGCGGGACTGAGGGTGGAAGTACAGTACAGATAAAGGCCTCAATGGGCCCTCAGCGATCAGGGATCAGGGTTACAGTGGTCCCTCAGTCTGTCATAGTGGAGTATGATAACAGAAGCAGCTGATAAACCCGTGTGCACACGTCCTCACACCAGCTCTCATCAACAGTCGAGAAACACCTTCCCACAGCCTGTCTTCTTCTTTTTCTTATTTCTATTTCCAGAAATTGGCAATCGTCACACTGCCATATAGTGTCCGTCGCATTCACTTGTGTATGTGTGTATTGAGTGTTACGTGATTCTATATCAGAGGTGTTTTTTTTTGTTGTTTTTTTTATGTGTGTGTGTGATGTTATGTTATGTAAGGAACTGTTCTTTATTTTTAAGTGCTTCCATTAGATTAAGTGTTTTATAAGAAAGTGATACTTGCATTACATGGACAATTTCACTGAGCTGTAGACATGGGTGACCTCGAGCTAATGCTTGGCATTGATTATCATATTGAAATGTATTATACTACATTTCATTGCAAGTGGATGTAAAATTAAATTAAATTAAAATAAATTAAATAATCAGGGACTAAGCTAAAATAAAATAAAATAAAATAAATTAAAATAATCAGGGACTAAGCTAAAATAAAATAAAATAAAATAATCAGGGACTAAGCTAAAATAAAATAAAATAAAATAAAATAAAATAAAATAAAATAAAATAAAATAAAATAAAATAAAATAAAATAAAATAAAATAAAATAAAATAAAATAAAATAAAATAAAATTAAATAAAATAAAATAAAATAAAATAAAATAAAACAATCAGGGACTAAGCTAAAATAAAAAATAAATAAATAAAATAATACAAAATAAAATAATCAGGGAGTAAGCTAATCTAAAATAAAATAAAATAACATAAAATAAAATAAAATAATCAGGGACTAAGCTAAAATAAAATAAAATAAAATAAAATAAAATAAAATAAAATAAAATAAAATAAAATAAAATAAAATAAAATAAAATAAAATAAAATAAAACAAAACGATCAGGGACTAAGCTAAAATAAAAAATAAATAAATAAAATAATACAAAATAAAATAATCAGGGAGTAAGCTAATCTAAAATAAAATAAAATAACATAAAATAAAATAAAATAATTAGGGACTAAGCTAAAATAAAATAAAATAAAATAAAATAAAATAAAATAAAATAAAATAAAATAAAATAAAATAAAATAAAATAAAATAAAATAAAATAAAACAAAACAATCAGGGACTAAGCTAAAATAAAAAATAAATAAATAAAATAATACAATATAAAATAATCAGGGAGTAAGCTAATCTAAAATAAAATAAAATAACATAAAATAAAATAAAATAATCAGGGACTAAGCTAAAATAATAAAATAAAATAAAATAAAATAATCAGGGACTAATCTAAAATAAAATAAAATAAAATAATCATGGACTAAGCTAAAATAAAATAAAATAAAATAAAATAATCAGGGACTAAGCTAAAATAATATAAATTAAATTAATCAGGGACTAAGCTAAAATAAAATAAAGAAAAATTAGTAATAAAAATTAATTCAATAAAATAATCAGGGACTAAGCTAAAATAAAATAAATAAATAAATAAATAAATAAATAAATAAATAAATAAAATAATAAAATAATAAAATAATAAAATAAAATAAAATAAAATAAAATAAAATAAAATAAAATAAAATAAAATCAATCAGGCATCCACCTAATCTAGGCCATATTTAAGTTATGAAGCAAATGCAGGTAACAGATTCTAATTACTTTATGAAAGAAACATGTAAAATATGGATGAAATATTGCTCCATTGTCATTTAGATTTAAGTAAATATTAAATGTTATTGTTATTGTAACCCTTGCTTATTACAATATATAAACAAAACTAGCAAGTGTGCTGCCTTGCATTTATTTATTTGTTTTATTTTTTTTAAATAATAAAAAAATATTTTGGACAAAAAATGGGTAAGCATTGATTTGAAAGGGGAAAGATGTATATTAAAAGAATATGCATTGTAATTTGTATCTCCTTAAATATGATCCTTAAAAGTTTATTTTAATTTGCAGGAATACATTTATTGTGTATTTTTTATTTTCTAAAAACACGTAACTTGATCCTAAAACAAAAAAAAGTGCTATTTAATATATTCTATGAATTTTATTTGTATCAATGATGTTGAACTGCTTTTTTCCCTTTTCTAGTACATTGTAAATATATCTAATAAATAGTCATTTTTTAAATAATTTTATAATAAATAATAAACAATGCACATAATAGATTTACTCCAAAACAGTTGTTTATTTTATTTTATTTTATTTTTGATTTATTTATTTATTTATTTACTTATTTATTTATTTATTTATTTATTTATTTATTTATTTATTTATTTATTTAAGCTACTTTAAATTTAGAATCCATTTGCATAACAAGTAAAAACATATTAGGTTCCTAAATTAATCATATTTTCTATAAAACTATCAAATATTCTTCCTGGGACAGCACACAAGGATGTACCTTTCAGTTTTGGCCAGGAGCAAAAACATTTAAATCAATGCTAAAGCTTTAACCTAAATGTCATCTCTCCAGAGCAACACAATCATTTCTCTGGCATTCTCTACTCTGCCCTAAGACCTCTTCATTGACGGGGAGGGGGCTTCGCTATCAGACTCATTTACAGACATGACAGGAAGATCAAACAGCACATCTCCGCTCTCTCACTCATTCCTTCCCTCCACCCCCTTTCCTTTTCAGATGTCATTATTAATATTATATGAGCTCTGTTACCTCATTCTGATTTGTATTGGCTGCCTTTTCTGTTAACCAGGTACAGAAGGATGTTTATCCTGCAATTGGCCTTGACGTTTTAATAAGAAACAGTGAGCTCTTGACTCATTTCTCTGCAGAGAATTCAAATCTCACGACGTACAGGCAAACTTTAAGGCACGTGTGATTCATTATTGATAATTGTTGTTTGCAGTGTTGTCTTGTTATCTGTGATTGCAAAAGTCTGCATGAACTGGAAGTTGCTGAGACTTTTATTTCAGTGTGTGGATGTGCTTCCAACTGAAACAGAATATTTATTAGGGAGCGGGGCTTTTTGTGCATCATTCCTTTGTAACAAACTATGGGAAAGAAGGGTGTGATTAAAGGAGCACTTCACTTTGTTTTGAACTATGTTCATTTTAATTTTTGAATCATTTTTGAAACATTTTGAATCATTTTTTAATCTTTTTTGATTTTTGAACCATTTTTGAATCTATTCAGGTGATCCTCTGGTCTGTCAGGAGCACTTTTAGCTTAACTTAGCACAAAATTAGCACAAAGTTGGATTAGACCATTAGCATATCGCTCAAAAAATTCAATGCTGCCGTACCATGGCTGGAGCAGGCGCAATGATATTACAGAGTCCCCAATTAGGTACAGCAGGGAAATAACTATTTAACAAGGTTAAATTACAACCTTGAGCATGTCTTGGCATTTTATTAAAGGTGTTTAATCGTAATGATTTAGGAAAAATTCTTTTAAATAACATTGTTTTCTCTTAAACTTTTAGTGCAGTCACTTTATTGATGGTGTTCGATCATAATAATCTAGGAAAAGTCTGTAAAATAACAGTGTTTCTCTGTAAAACTCTTATTGTGTAACTTAATTAAACGGATTTGATCATAATAATCTAGGAGAAGTCTGTAAAATAACAGTGTTTCTCTGTAAAACTCTTATTGTGTAACTTTATTAAACGCATTTGATCATAATAATCTAGGAGAAGTCTGTAAAATAACAGTGTTTTTCTGTAAACATTTTAATAAAAATGTCTGTAAATTTATTATTTTTGCACTTTGTTTTAACAAAATAATTTTACCGTAAGTTTATGGTTTTTGTTTGGCAGCCGTAGCTGCCAGTCATTTGACCTTTTTTTGACGATTTGTTTTTTACAATTACAATTTATTACTTTAATTTTACTTAATTTTAAATGTACTTCAAAAAAACAGGAAAAAACAGTGTGTAAATAATACGGCAATTTTATTGTATAAAACAGACAAATTTCTGTAATTTGTCATTAATTGTAAAGTACATAAAATAACAGTCAAGCTGTTAATTTACAGATATTGTTTGTAAATTTTACGGACTTTTGAATATAATTTAAAATAACAAAAAGAAATACTGTATAAATAATAGTGTCATTTCCCTGTATAAAAAAACAAAAATGTCAGTAATTTGTCTTTAATGGTAAAGTACCTAAAATGAAAGTCAAACTGTTAATTTAAAGAGATTGTTTGTCATTTTACTAAGTATTGAATATAATTTGAAATGACAAAAAATTACTGTAAAAAATGTAGATATTTTCTGTAAAATTTGTTTTGTTTTGTTTACAGTGTGCCATGTTTGCTTATTTTTAAAATTCTCCGGATTAAAAAAAAAAAGAATTCTGAGGTAGACTTGAACCGAAAGAAGAAAATTTCATGGCCCTTTAAGAATATTAAACTGATGTCAACAGAAAAGGACTGCTGCTCCAAATTTGGGAGCAATGGTCGGACTTTGATTGAAGATAACCAAATCAAACTTTTTTTTGTGGATTATTTTGCACAGATTTATATAATTTTTCACCTAAACAAAAGCAATAGTCACTAGCATTTCATATGGACTTTAATATACCAGAAATACTGGGAAATATACTGGGAACTATACCAGTATATTTTCTGAAATGAATTTTTACATTAAAAAGTGGTGGAGAATGCGGGCAAAAATCAACATCATAATGAACTCGAATTAAAAAGTAAAACATCTGTCGGCTTTGTTCTGAGCATTAAACAAAGTAAATTACAGAAGTTAAAAATAAACAAACACTGGCTAATCTCATCCCTGAAGATCTCCCCCATTTTGTGACAATAAAAGATTTATCCTCCGCCCGGGTTGGCTAAGTGCATGCTTTCTTCCTCATTTTGTCATTGTTTCCATTTGAGTTTGGCTTGATTGAGTTTGCTTTGCTGATTTTTATACCGGCGATTCACTACCATATGGATGAAGAGAACAAAGGATTAGGGAGAAATTGGAAAGAGAGGCAAAATAACAGAGAGAGGGGAAGATGACAGGTAGGATCACAAGATTTCCATTTTTTCAGTCCCTCAGAGCAATTTAAAGCAAAGCACTTCCTCTCCTCTGTGTTTCCAATTTTGGCTTACTGTTTTTGTAGTCTGCAAGGAGTCGACGGCGCACTCCATTCGTCAAGCTTTTTTTCCAATTTAGTCTTGAGATTACATGACTATAACTTCAATTCCCTCTTTGAAAAAGACATTAGGCACGAGCGGTCTCACTGTGGGCTACTTGTTGTCTTTCCTATGCTGTTGGAAAACTTAAGCTATTTCTTGTGAAATAATAACATGTTGGATTTTACATGTTGGCACATTTACAACACGGAGTAGATTGAATAAAGGTTTAAAGGTCTGCAACCAGAAAATGAGACTTACCCAGTAAACAGAAATTAATCTCGCTGGCATAATGATGATAAGATGCAAACGGAAATGACCCTAAAATGCCATGGTTGATGTCAAAGGAAAATAATTATGGCTTAAATAATCTTAACAAAAAAAAGCTGAGACTGATGACTTGCTCTCAAGCTCCGTGAGAACTGGGAAATTAATTTAAAGAAGGGGTGCAGGGGACTGGAATTCCATCACAAAGAGTCCCAGTTTAAGATTATTAATTAATCTATTCAAGTACTAGTACTGTTCTTCTTTTTCACATAGTCCATTTGTACACATGACTCATGTGCTCTCTATATAAATCTCTAGTTTTTTTTTTTAGGGCATATCTTTAAAATGATACATTTTTCCTCCTTTTTTCCCTCAACATAATTTTCTCTAGGGTAAACCCAAACCATTATGAAGAAAAGCACACATCCTTTTCCACAGGTTATTAGAGAGAGAGGCAAGGTTCATTAAAACATTTCAATTAAATCATCGGCACACCGGGAGAAGGATCATTACCTATGAAGTGTGCTCTGTTTTGTGAATTTCATGCTCAGATGGCCAAGACCTCCTCCAATAGGTGCTGTACGGTGATTGAAAAGATGACGTCCTCATGCTTGGCTCTGCTTTCATGGCCTGTTCCACATCACACTCTAGCTTTAAACTCACTTGCGCGCCAGTGAGAAGGCCCAAACTTTACACTTTCATGACTTCTATTGAGGTACTCGAGATTTCTTGCAACAAAATAATTTTTTTGACTAATAATTTTGTGATTTGGCTGTTGCTAAAATGTGTGTTTTTATTACAATAGTTGTCACACTTTAAAATAAGGTTTCATTAATTGTTAGTTAATGTATTTACTACACTGTAAAACCCTACAGTCAACTTTATCAAATGAAATGAGTGTAGTTAACTCAAAATTTACTGAAAGTTGCTGTGCTCAAACTGCTTCATTTACTCAAATGGATTAAGCCCATAGTACTCATAAGGATTAGTTTTTCAACCTAAATGGTGTGTTGCAATCGGTTTCCTCAAATGGTTTGAGTTACCTTAATTTTTTGGGTTTTACAGTGTAGCATAAACATTTATTTCAAAAGTTCACTCTTAGATATTGCGTGACGCTATTAGCAGGTTTGGCATGCTGTCCCTGAAGAGAACCCTGAGCTCAGAGATAATTGAGCCCAGGGCTCCTGCCTGGTCAGTAAGCATAGGTCTCGAGAGCTCCCCCTGGTAAAAGGAGAAAAAGGAGGAGAGGGGGTGGATGGGGGGATTCTTCCAAACTGAAGATAGGGCAGTAGGGCGAAATCGGTCTGTTTATTGTAGGCTTGGATCAGATCTGATTGGATTATTGCTGATTATGAATGAGAGACCAGCCGCGATCAATCATATCACTTGCTCCTCTCAAAATTAGTTTGTAAAACTTCACTAATCATAGTTCAACATTTACTAATACATTATTACAATCAAAATTCATGCTTACTAACATTAAACTAACATGAACTAAAAATTAACAACTGTATTTCCATTTACTAACAGTAACAACACTGTAAAAATATATGATCAAAGTCATGACAACATAGGTTTTTAGCTAATTGTAACTTATTAAACTAGTAAATCATGTTCCAACTTAATTTTATAAGTTATGCAAGCTGTTTTAAGTCATTTTAATATAAGTTAAAATGACTCATAACGTTAATTTGATTTAGCATAATTAGTATTTTTCTACAGTGAAATATAAAAAAAGTTGATAAATGTATTGTTTATTGTTTATGTTAGTAAATACACCAACGAACAATTCGATTTTTTCACTAACCACACATAAACATTTCTTTCTCAAAAACACAAGTGCATACATACATACTGCTTAGATATCATTGTAGTCCAGCTTGTGCTGTTTACAGTGTTATTGCACTTTAGCCATTAATATGGATTTAAGATACTGAAAACAACACAAATGTCAGTGCATGTCAAAACTTCTCCAGGGCCCCAAAAACGCTAATAGCTACCTATTTAACTATAAGTTTGCGTTAACTAATACAAACTTATAGTGAAATTTGACCAACATAAACATTACTTGATTTCAGTCATTTCAATTATTCATTAGCCTGAGAATGGTACATGCAATGATCGGTTAAACTCTGCAAACTGCAGATTTTTTTTGTCTTGTTTCCATCTTCAAATTTGGGTGAAAAAAAAAAAAAATTTAAAATTCCAACAAAGAATCAACCCAACTGTCACGATCGCCACTCCGCTGGAGATCACTTGTGTGTTGAGTGAGTGTCCAGATGATAGTCAGCTGGAGCGGGTGTTGATTGTTGCACAGCATCCTGATAGTTGTAGTTCTCCAGGAATACCGGAAGTGATATGCTGTGGGGCAACATTTCCACTGGCGATCGTGACACCGACAACTACTTTGTAAAAATTGTTGGCCAAATTTGGATTGAATTAACCCAATAGCTTATTAGCTTAATAGATGTGATAATATAACATCATAATGTGATGGAAAATGTATATTTATCAAATAAAAGCTTGTCAGGTTACTATATTTTGTTGTGTACTATATTTATACTTTGAGCTGCAGCTGTCTAGCTAGACATAGCAAGACATGATGTATATTTCTGCAGGTTGACTTTGCTGTGTTTGCATAAATGTCTTAAAGCTGTTCCTTTTTGAAACCTGCGTATGTTATAAAACTGCATATTTAATGATGAAGCCTTCTTAGTAATTATTTTCCCTTGACTTATAGCCATTGGTTAAAGATATTCTCACATCTCGAAGTGTATAAATAAGCTGTACTTATAAAGGATTGGACAATTTGGTGAACAATTGGTGAACTTCTCTTAATAGTTCCCAGTACTCCTGAACTCAAAACTCATAGTAATTCCCACAACAAACACCACGATTTTTATTTTTGTAGCCGAATTATTTGTTCCAGACTGTTGTACTGAGAAAGAGCGGGAAAAAATCCTGACATGTCCCTTTTAAAGGGCGGCTTAACTTCTGACTGGCCAAGTTTCTTGCCAGTGATGGATTATGCGTCGTCTTTAGCCATAATTCATCATTACTGTCTGCCCACCATAGCCTAGCTCAGGGTTTTTAATTGGTTAAGATATGTGCGCGCCTCGCTGAATGATAATTATTGCTTGTTAGGAGTGTTTCCCGTCATCCATTAGAGGACATGTGTCGTGGGAATCTACCTAGTGCCCCATTAGAAGAGCCTACAATGCTCTTTCGGCATTTAGCTGTGAATTATGCTGATGACTGCGTGATTGTGTTAGACTAATAATTAGAATGAAATAAAAATAGCTGATGATTGTGTAGCTATAACATTAATGATAGTTGTATTAATATTTGCAAATCAGGAGATATATTAAGCTTTTCTCATAGCTCGAGGCTAAATGCATGCCTCTGTGTTATAAGTTGTTGTGATACTGGCTTATGCTCAGGGCTAGTGACCAAAAGGTTGCTAGCTTGATCACCGCAATTAGCAAGCCGTGAGCTTTTAGCATTGTGATCCTAAGCAAGGCACTTAACCTTAAGTTGCTTACTATTCCTTCCTTGTCTGCTGTTTTCTTTTTAGGTGCTGACAAAGTTGTACTTTTACTTGCTGGCTATGCCTAGACATAGAATCCATGTATTCTGTAAGCAGTAAAGTATGATAGGCCGTGACTTATTCACAATTCAGCAAGCTCTCGAGCACATTATTGCTTTTATAAAAATGTTAGCACACAATATAAATATTAAAGCAACACATGTATGCATTAATGTATTACTGCTGTCTTTTTGCTATAGAGAAATAGTCATTCCTGGCAGTATAACAGTAATAGAATCAGTAATAGCCTCATCCGATGAAGCTTGAATAAAAATGAAACTACGAATATTTCTCCTGTGCTGTCCATTTTTTTAACAGCTTACATTTTTCCTTTATTAAATGGTTAGTTTTCTGTCTTTTAGTTTACAGTAACATGCTAGAAATATTAGCCTTTAATATAGAGTAACATTTCATCCAAAATTGGGAAACTGTGGGTTAGGAATGTGGTGCTGTGATACACTAAACCTTTGAGCGACGTAGTCATAGCTTTCTTATAATATGAATGAAACACAACTGTTGACCAATTAGCTTTAAATATCATGTGAAGTGCTTTGAAATATGCATTTTTAATTCGTTGTTTGATGTAATCTCAACCAAAACACGAAGAAAGGTGGAACATAGTGTAGCTCCTCCCCTTATTTAAAAAAAAAAGCCAATAGTGTTTTGTTTTATCACATCTCTGCCAGTGAGACTGCATCAAATGAAAAGCAAATGAGATGCATCTTGATGGGGGCGGGGCATGTCAGAAACTAGAGAGTATTTGATTGGTTATGATGTGATGAGAAACTATAGTGTGATGAAATGTGAATAAAACTTGATCCATTTGGGTAGAAGTGACAAACTACAAGCTTTATATGTATATAGCTGTTTTCTATCTTCTAAATGTGAATTTTGTCACTGTTTTGGATCACTCTAGATTATAGATATCCTGAAAATGAGTAAGACTGATACTAACATCTAAAACATTTTATTTTAATTTCATGGGACCTTTAAGGAATGAAATTAACCATTTTGTATCATGAAATGACCATATTTAAAGCAACATAAATAACATTTTATAGAAAGTAGGTGTTATTTTCTTGTTTTAAAGCCTCTTTGATATCACCATCTTGAAATTTATCATTTGAAAATTAAAGCTCAGGCAGAGTTTCCCACAGGGTGGTGTGAGGCCCAGGGGGTGGAAGAAAAATGTAAATGTACTTTTTAAAGTACATTTTTAAATCTGGCTCACTTTGAGAAGTGAGATTTAGGGCTTTAGCCCATAACATTTCTAAATTGAATGGAGTTTTTAAAAGAAAATGATCGTAATAAAAAGGTATATTGACTTGAAGATTAAAATTAAAACAAGCATAAATTACATTACATTCTGTCTTAGGAAACCAATTATATAAATATTAACCCTCCTCTTGTCAAAAATTACTCTTGACTTTTTAAGCAGTATAAAAATAAAAATAAATTATGTTTTTCTTTTAACTTTTAAAATTAAAATAATATTTAAAATTAAAAATTAAAAATAATTAAAAATATTTATTTATTTAATTAATTAATTAATTTATTTATTTAATTTATTAATTTATTCATTTTTATTCTTTTTTTTTCTCATATTTTTAACATTGGAACTACCAGAATTTTTTAAAGGGTCACGAAACCCTCTGTCTCAGCAGGTTGTTTTCACACCTCTAGTTTGGAAAATGTCAGGAAAGTGGGTGTGTCCAGCTCGGTATAGGTGAGAGTGTCGGCGGAGGGAAAGAGGGAAGATTTTGCATAAAAATAGGAGTTTCCATTTGGGCACGCGCTGATTTTCACAGGCAAAACAACACACAGGCGCAGGGGAGAAAGACAGTGACTGTGTTTACATGGACATCAGTAATCAAATTAATTGCCAAATTCTTAATTTGTCGACTTTAACTGCAGTTTGGCACTTTTACTTTCATTCAGGAATATTTTATGCATGCTCCCCGTGACAAATTAGATATTAGATGCGAGGATGAACTGCTGGAAGAGTGGAGTTTTAATGGAATGTTTAATACCGCACGGCGAATGGGAGAAAAAAAAAACCTCTGCATTTCTCGGTAACTTAGATGCACTCGATAGGTAATATATCGTCAGAAAGCCGCGTGTGTATAGACTATTCTGTCACAAAATGCATCGAAAATACTTCACGACGGTAATAGTTTGATTAAGGTGTTTACATGTTTCCATTTGGAGAGCAGCAGAATCTTTCAGCCTATAATATTGTACTGTAATACTGCAGTGATATTAGCATACTGTTAACTTAGTAACTAAATCATTTTGACTATGGTCTGCCTTTAAAAACTGAAAGAGTGCTGCTGACGATACTAACTAACTGTGCCATCTGAATGAACAAACAAAGGGCACTGATCACACACTTACCAAATCTGTAGCGACAGGACAATCAACACAAACTGGAACTGCGTCTTTTTTCAAAGGAGATGAGTGGCAAATCCGGATTTCATCATTTCCAGATGTGAAAAGCTCTCGGGTAAAAAATGTTTCTTACAAACGCATTACAGTCAGGTGTCGCGTGCACTGTAATCCATACGTGAGTCCAGCTGCACTCTCATAGCGGGAAAATGAAATCAAAACCTTTGTTGCAGCACATTAACAAACGCAACACTGACGACCCGTGTCTCCAAATTCTTGTTCTTCCACTTGTTTTGGCAACACAACGTGGCGTCTCTCTGCCGTCTGAACACTGTAACAGGTAAAAACTTTCTTCGAAGCTATCATGCATATTAATGAAGTTGCACCCCATACACGTGCTGATTGGTTTGAGCCAAGTCTTTCTCATTAATTAATGCTGCACACTCAGAGACGTCACGATGCACTCACAGGAACAGACATCCAGTCTCCACTCTGGAATACACACAAGTATCTGATCACCGTGACGCAGCTTCAAAATTTCTTTTCAAACCGGAAGAACGAATTTGCTCAAAATAACACAAAAACAACCAATTTTCACTTTTTAATGAAATATATGTGTCCTAATAGTGTTTACAGCAGCGTGGGACACATATATGACTGTCAACAGCTCAAAAAATGTGTTTTGGTGTTTCGTGACCCTTTAACTTCTAGAATTATCATGGCAGTCATTCTGGCCATTGTAAGACATCATATTGTCACATCATATTTACGTTTAAAGCTTCTATTGAGAGATTCAAATAAAGCTTTGCATGTCTGTCATCATATTTAATTAAGTCATCACCCTAAAAATACAATCTTTTTGGTAATGCAGCCTATAAATGTATAGTTCGGCTACTAGACCACCTGCGAATGTCTGCACATCACTCTCATTTTCACTTTCACAAGTAGGGGAGAAGGTATTTCATGTCACTAAATTTGCTGTTTTGAAAGACTTAACTGAAGTAAAGTTATGTTTTTGCCAACTGAATGTTAACAGGAAGTTGCTAGGCAACAGAGGCATGCATGTTTAAAGTAATGAGGAAAAGTAGTCAATCATTTTTGAAAAGACCCATAAGTCTTTTGTTTTGTAATTTTATTAAAATAACAATGCTATTAAAAATATACACATATTTAGGAAAAGTTAGAGTATTATAGATATGTGTGTTTTATTTCAACAAAGTTAGTAAATTACAAAAATTAAAAATGGTCAAAGTGACCTCCTTGGTAGTTCTAATGTTAACACTTCTGGCATATGGTACAACAGCTGTCTTGGGGGTCAATTTTACTAAGTAAGATGGGAAAAATGAATCAGGGTAGTGTGAATCTGTACAATAAATAGAAATAATTGCTGCTGCTGTTGTTGAGTACAACAATGTATTTCAAATAACACACTTCCAGTGCAAAACTACCATTAAGTTGGATGTGAACGGTGAGATTCTCCGGGTTTTGCAGACACTCTTGAAGCATCTCAAGTGTATTGAGTGTTTACATAACAGTGCTAATGCACCTACCTATAAATGCACCTTCTGTTCAGTCACATTGCGCTCCATCTAGCTGTTTTTATCGCAAGAACACTCTTAAGCTCTCCATTAGAAAAGGTGTTAAACCTGAAGCGCACTACTTGTAAATGCTCGAAAGCTGGAGCTCTAAGTACAGGTTCAAGTGCTGGACAGTTTGTGTAGGACAGAAGCTGATCCCAACCCTTTCTCTCTTTTCTCTAGCTAAGGAAGGCCGTTATGGACCACATATCCGACTCCTTCCTGGAGACCAACGTTCCTCTGCTGGTGCTGATAGAGGCGGCCAAGAGCGGAAACGAGAAAGAGGTTAAGGAGTATGCGCAGGTCTTCCGTGAACATGCCAACAAGCTGGTGGAGGTGAGTAACATATAACTCTCTTTCACTTCATTCCCTCGTCTCATTCAGTCTGATTCTTATCTGGGGCACCGCAGGCCACTATCAGTCAGAGCACGAGGTGGCCTTTAGGAAGCCGTCTGCCGAAGCCCAGGCAATTTAAAGGCAGAATATGAGGCAGTGGAGCTCAATTCTGTAATGACAAATTTGTGTTTGATAACAAGGATTTGGATCACAGGGGGGAATGACACCAGGGAATGGCTTTAACATTTTTTTTCTCCCACCCTTTAATATCTCTCATGACTCGACTTCAAAGATGTGGTTCATTGCTATTATCAAAAAGCAATATGGTCACTGAGGACAAATGGCTTCTTATCTGGAGGTTGGTGTTAGAGGTTGATATGTCAAAAATGTGAAAGGGCATATAATGCATACTGAACAGAAGTTTGTGCTGGTGTTGGAGTATCACTTGAAGGGGTGTGTTGTGATCTTTCACTCACTTTTCACTCACTAGGACCCTTTTCAGATTTATGGATTTCTCAGCAGCAGAAGTTATCATACTTGGGTAAACTTGGAAAACATTAAATGGGAGACAACCACAAATGAAATATATATATATATATATATATATATATATATATATATATATATATATATATATATATATATATATATATATATATATATATATATATATATATATATATATATATATATATATACTACCTGACAAAAGTATTGTTGTCAATCCCAGTTATAAAAGCAACAAATAATAACTTGACTTCTAGTTGATCATTTTGAAAAGTGGCAGAAGGTAAATTTTTCTGACAAATCATCTGTTGAACTCCATCCCGATCATCACAAATACTGCAGAAGACCTATTGGAAGCTCCATGGACCCACGATTCTCACAGAAATCAGTCAAGTTTGGTAAAGGAAAAATCATGGTTTGGGGTTACATTCAGTATGGGGCGTGCAAGAGATCTGCAGATTGGATGGCAACATCAACAGCATGAGGTATCAAGACATTCATGCTGCCCATTACATTACAAACCACAGGAGAGGGCAAATTTGTCAGCAGGATAGGACTCCTTCTCATACTTCAGCATCCACATCAAAGTTCCTGAAAGCTAAGAAGGTCAAAGTGCTCCAGGATCAGCCAGCCCAGTGACCAGACATGAACATTATTGAGCATATCTGGGGTAAGATGGAGGAGGCATTGAAGATGAATCCAAAGAATCTTGATGAACTCTGGGAGTCCTGCAAGAACGCTTTCTTTGCCATTCCAGATGACTTTATTAATAAGTTATTTGAGTCATTGCAGAGATGAATGGATGCAGTCGCCCAAGCTCATAGGAGTCATACACAATATTAATTATTTTTCCACTGCACCATGACTTTATATTCTATATTGTACATTATTTCTGTTAAATGACAAAACTTTTGTCTAAGCAAAGTCAGACCTTACTGTCCTAATTAAATAATTAAAAATCAAGGCATGGTCATATTTTATTTCGGTAAAATAAGCATAGTCTAGAGGCCTTTGTATTTCATATTAGACACTTCTGATACAAAATGATCAACTAGAAGTCAAGTTATTGTGTTTTGTTCCTATAACATGGATAGGCGACAAGGCGACTTTTGTCAGGTAGTGTATATATGTGTATGTGTGTGTGTATATATATATATATATATATATATATATATATATATATATATATATCAAATTCACAGTCTCGACCATATCCAGCATGCACCTTGATGTCATAAGAAAAGCATGTCAAAAATGAAAATCGATTTGATGTCATTTTAAGTGTTCACACTTAGCTATTGCTTGATACTAGTTGCAGGTTTGACATGCTGTCCTGGGATAGAACCCTGAGCTCGTAGATACTTGAGCCCAGGGCTCCCGCCTTTTCATATAGCATTGAAGGGTGTCTAAGATCAGGTAGGTCTCGACAGCTCACCCTGGTGAAGGAGGAGATGGGGTGGAAATAATGAAAATATGAAAAAATGAAAATAATGGAGGTAAGACAAACTGGGCTATTTATTGAAGGCTTGGATTCATCTGATTGGTTTATCAGTGATTGTTGATGTGGGACCAGCTGCTATCAATCATAGCATGTGATCCTCAAAATTAGTTTATAAAACAGTGATACAGTGGTAGCGCTGTCACCTCACAGCAATAAGGTCGCTAATTCGAGCCCCAGCTGGGTCAGTTGGCATTTCTGTGTGAAGTTTGCATGTTCACTCCATGTTCGCGTGGGTTTTCCTCCGGGTGAGGAAGTCCAAAGACATGCGCGAGGGGAATTGGGTAAGCTAAATTGTCCGTGTTGTATGTGTGTTCTGGTCCTCCTGTTTGGGGGTTGAGCGTGAGGCTAACGACCCACCTAGTAAAAATTAGATGTTACGAAACACCAACATGGTGCGGCTAAATATCAACTTCGATTTAAACGGCCCTCTGAGAAATTAAGTAAATTTTGGTGTCAAAAACACGTACATTTTGCCATGTTTTTGATGTCAGTGTTAGATGTCTATTTGTTGTAGTTTTGACATTGAGGTAGTTTACAGATGAATAAAGATGTAAAGTTTAAAGACTTTTCTTATATTATAATACTTTTAATGTCATTATTGATGTGTGGATGTCAAATGGGCAACAATATTTTGATAAAAAAAATTGCATTGCATTTTTGACATGTTTTTTATGTATTTTTGATGTTTTCCCCTTGTTTAAAATCTCTCTTAATTTTAAAGATGTGGTTCATTGCTATTATTGACAAGCAATATGGTGACAGGAAAATTGCCTGAATGGTGAGCGTGTGCTTATCTAGAGGTTGGTGTTAGAGGTTGAAAATGTAAAAGGGCATATAATGCATACTGAACAGAAGTTTGTGCTGGCGTTAGAGTATCACTTGTAGGGGGATAAATCCTGATCTCTCACTCACTTTTGCACACACTAGTATAAACCTTTTTCACATTTATGGGCTTCTCAGCAGCAGAAGTTTGTGAAAATATATATTGCATTCCAATTTGCTCAAATAACAAAATAACAACACCGATGGCGTTTTCACTTCTTTAAAAAAAAAATTAATAAATAAAAATGATGATGACAGCAAGGAAAAAGAATAATATCAAATGTACTGCCCTGCTCATGTCCAGTGGACACCTTCAAAACAATGTGAAAAAACATGTCAAATTTGATGTCAATCAACAACATCAAATTAACATCTATCATTGGTGTAAAAAAACAGGTAAAAAAGCATGTCAAAAATCCATTACAAGATTGTAAGAAATGAACAGAGAAGTTAATTTGTTGTCATTTTCAAATCAAGGTAGTTCACAGGCATAAAATCCAGTGAAAACTTGGAATTTGGAATTGAATCTTTCAGATGAGTAAAAGGTTTCTTATGTCATAATGTTATAATGCTTTTTGGGTCACTATTTGTGGTCAAAAGGACATCGATGTGTGGATGTCAAATGGATTTGCAATGTTTTTTGATGTTTTTTGACGCATAGGCAATATGTAGTTTTTTTTTTTTTTTTTGTAATTTGATGCAAATATAATACAAAGCACAGCTTAATAAATCTACACACATTTAAAAAGAAAATCTAAATATGAAAATTTGGAGGATTTAGGATACCGATGAATTTGAAAAGCACCATCACCATCGTGTGAAAAGTGTCTATGGAATTTTCAGCATTTGTACCTTGTGTACGCTATTTCATATTGTATGGTCCATGTGCTCTTAAACAAGGGTTTCAAAAAGCTGCTCACGAAACCCAGAAATTATGTTTGCTGTTAAATCCTGTGAGTGGCATTTAGATGCTTACTTTACAAAAGTAGAGCTTAAGGAGCAATCTGATTTTGACTCAAGAACACTGGATTCAGCACTCAATTTTGAGCTTGGTATCAATAATGTAACTGATCCGACAGAGCACTTCTCGGTGCTTCTAGAGAGATGGGAAAACTTTTAACAACAAGTTGCAAAATGCTCAGCATTGCTGTTCTTGAATTGGACTTGGCAAAATGATCACATGCAATTAGCGTCAAATCTTTTCGGAACGATTTGTTATTGTAATGAATGTGTGTTTGATGTGGTTCTTGTTGAGGCTTTTTGAGCAGCAATATTTATTTGGCCTTGTGAATTAATCATTTTGACTAATATGCAAATAATAACTGAAAATATGCACAAATGTTCTCTTATTTGTATGCCTAACATGTCAAAAAACTAAACCAAACGAAACATTGAACCTATGTATACAAATATGATTTGTCCACCTCATTTTCTTTTTGGGAACATCTCCCCAAAATGAGTTTTGTCAGATTAAAGAACATTCCAGGGACATTTTCAGCAAATTTGTCCCCAAAGCATAGCTAAGGTTAAGAACACACACACAGAGAGGGAGAGAGAGTTGTCCTGAAGGGAGTGTCGTTCTTTGACTTCATCAAATAAAATGTTCCCTCACTGGTATGATCTCAGAATAAAGAACAGCCGAGCGGCTCATGTCCGTTCCTCCAGCCGATCAATAGTCACTGTTTCCTGCTGGGGTCAAGGAGTCTGATGAAATAGAGGTCACACGTCACAGCTTTACCCTGATGCAATGTCTATACTACTAGGAAAAAAAGAAAAGAAAAATCCCCCTCTCTCTCTTTCTCTCCCTGCCTCTCTCTTTCTCTCTCTCTCATTTTGGATAAAGCTAAAATGGCCCTCTACATCAGCGGAAGAGATTAAATTGTGCAAAAAAACCTGTATATAATGTTGAAACGGTGTTTGCTGCTATGAATAAATCAAGGTATTTAACTATTCGTTTTTTTTTTTTACAAAGCTATAGACTGTTTAAATATTTAAAGGAATATGGTGTCATAGAAGAGCTTTGTATTATGTTATTGAACATTTTTTATCATTGAAAATTGATAGTGATAATGAAGTAGGATCTCACTCTCTTTTTCACTCTCTCTCTCTCTCTCTCTTTCTCTTTCTCAATTTAAACTTGTTTTGTATTGCCAAAGCATTTGTAGTGTTTACATTAAGACCATTTCAATGTGGTCATGTTATTGGCCCACGAACAATTCCTGTTTGTTATCAAACTATTTCATGACCGTAACAAGAGACAATTCAATCATAACTTAACCTTAATACAGCTATTAAACATAATTTATCAGTATGCGACTCTTTTTGGATTCTCGGAAGCTATAGAGATTAAAAATGTAAAACAGGAAATACGCTGGGACCATTGTTTTTGTTTACATCCCTCATATGCTCTATACACACTTATCGGCCACTTTAATAGGTACACCTGTCTTACTGCTCGTTCACGCAAATGTCAAACACATGGCAGCAACTCAATGCATTTAGGCATGCAGACATGGGCAAGATGATCTGCTGCAGTTCAAACCGAGCGCCACAATGGGGAAGAAAAGTGGCTTTGAACGTGGCATAGTTGTTGGTGCAAGACAGGCTGGTTTGAGTATTTCAGAAACTGCTGATCTACTGGCATTTTCACACACAACTATCTCTAGGGTTTACAGAGAATAGTCAGAAAAAGAGAAAATATCCAGTGAGCGGCAATTCTGTGGGCGCAAATGCCTTGTTGATGCCAGAGGTCAGAGGAGAATGGCCAAACTGGTTCAAGCTGATAGGAAGGCAACAGTGATTCAAATAACAACTCGTCTGAAGAGCATCTTTAAATGCACAACATGTTGAACCTTGAGGCAGATGAGCTACAGCAGCAGAAGACCACACCGGGTGCCACTCCTGTCAGCTAAGAACAGGAAACTGAGGCTACAATTCGCACAGTCTCACCAAAATTGGACAATAGAAGAGTGGAAAAAAATTGCCTGTTGTGATGAGTGTTGATTTCTGCTGCAACATTCGGATGGTAGGGTCAGAATTTGGCATCAACATTGTGAAAGCATGGATACATCCTTCATTGTATCACCAGTCCAGATTGTTGCTGGTGGTGTAATGGTGTGGAGGATATTTCCTTTGGCACACTTTGCTCCCATCAGTACCAATTGAGCATCGTGTCAACACCACAGCCTACCTGAGTATTGTTGCTGACCATGTCCATCCCTTTATGACCACAGTGTACTCATCTTCTGACGGCTACTTCCAGCATAATAACGCGCCATGTCATAAAGCACAAATCATCTCAGACTGGTTTCTTCAACATGACGATGAGTTCACTGTGCTCAAATGACCTCCACAGTCACAAGATCTCAATCTAATTGAGCATCTTTGGGATGTGGTTGAATGGGAGATTCACATCATGGATGTGCAGCCAACAAATCTGCAGCAACTGTGTGATGCTATCATATCAATATGGAGCAAAATCTCTGAGGAATATTTCCAGTACATTGTTAAATCTATGCCACGAAGGTTTAAGGCAGTTCTGAAGGCAAAAGGGGGTCCAACACGATACTAGTAAGGTGTACCTGGTCGGTGAGTGTATAATAATACAATAATAATAAACAGTATATTTAATAAGCAACATTCTAGTATATATTTATAACAATCTTGAATTCTGTGCATGTGTGTGTCTCTCTTGCTCGCTCACTCGCAATCAATAGAAATGGGACATGAATATGAAGATGGATTGTATTTTATTTGTAAAGCAATAATCTCTGGAAATGTTACAACGATTTCATCCTCTAAAATACAAGCTGGTAAATGTGAGCCTGATGAAGGTCTTATCTCTTCTGAGAGCTGCTCTGACATTCACTTAATGGTTAATCTTAATGATTTCAATACAATTTAAAAAACACTTTCTCCTATTCTCTTTGCACTCTGCAAACGTCTGGTTCCACCGTTCTTTTGTTCCGCAATCCTGTAATGCATTGCACTATAAAAAAGACCTGCCAATTTTAAAAAGGTTATTGAATTATTTGCAGAATGCAGCACTGCTGAAATGTGGGTTATTAACGTAAACCTGTTGACACACTTGTATTGTTTCTGTCCCATTTTGTCTCTGCTTTCTGTGGCGCACGCGTGAATTGGCACAACATCCCACACACATAAGTCAGCTGTCAATGGGGAAAGCGGTGTAGTGTTGTACACTTTGTTATTTTATGCACCGTGACTCACTGACCTGTGTATCTCTTCCTCTGGAAAATCTCATATGATTTCTCGCATATTTACATGCATTTATTGCTTTTGCTGACTTAAGAGCATCCTCCACACCAGCTGCTTTTAGCATTTTCGAGTCTGCTTGGGTTACGCCGCTGTTTTGCTAGCATTAGGAAAGGTCAATAAAAATGGGTCTGGCTTTTTGCATTTGAAATGCTATTTATTTACAGCTAAAATACTTTATTGTTTGTCAGTTTGAAATATGGGGATGGCTTAAAATGGTTTTATATGTCTGTGAAACACTAAAATATATGTGTATTTTGAATAAGAAAGTTAATGGAAAGTTAATGGGCGCTTTGCACATTATATTATATTATATTATATTATATTATATTATATTATATTATATTATATTATTCATTCATTTTCTTGTCGGCTTTGTCCCTTGCGGGGTCGCCACAGCGGAATGAACCGCCAACTTATCCAGCACGATTTTACGCAGCGGATGCCCTTCCAGCCGCAACCCATCTCTGGGAACTTCCACACACACATTCACACTCATACACTATGGACAATTTAGCTTACCCAATTCACCTGTACTGCATGTCTTTGGACTGTGGGGGAAACCGGAGCACCCGGAGGAAACCCACGCGAACCCAGGGAGAACATGCAAACTCCACACAGAAACGCCAACTGACCCAGCCCAGCCGAGGTTCGAACCTGCGACCCAGCGACGTTCTTGCTGTGAGGCAACAGCACTACCCACTGTGCCACTGGGTTGCCCCTATATTATATTATATTATATTATATTATATTATATTATATTATATTATATTATATTATATTATATTATATTATATTATATTATATTATATTATATTATATTATATTATATTATTCATTCACTTTCCTTCGGCTTAGTCCCTTATTTATCAGGGGTCCCCACAGCGCAATGAACTGCCAACTATTACAGCATATGTTTTTCACAGGAGATGCCCTATCAGCCACAACACAGTACTGGGAAACATCCACACACTCTCGCATTCACACACTCATACACTTCGGCCAATTTAGTTCATCCAATTGACTTATACTGCATGTCTTTGGACTGTGGGGGAAACCAGAGCACCCAAAAGAAACCCACACAAACACGGGGAGAACATTATTATATTATATTATATTATATTATATTATATTATATTATATTATATTATATTATATTATATTATATTATATTATATTATATTATATTATATTATATTGGTTTTTGAGTGAACTGTCTACTTATTTTATATATAATTAATTACTTATATATGTTTTTTTAGGCCATTTGTGAGGTTGGTTTGTTTCTGTTTGTTTGGTTTTGGTGTTTAGGTTGACCGGAAAGTGTGTTTGCATCCTAATTTACTTCCATAATCCAGTGTTTTGAATAGGATTACTGTAAATTAGGGCACACATTGATTTGTTTCCACTCGCATATTTACAGTACATGCTGATTGTTTTACCTGTGTTTGGTTAAAAACTTTAAAGACTTCAATATACAAACAAAATATATAATATTTTATTAATTATGCATAGTAATATAAGGTATGTGGATTGATAGATTAAATGGGGCCTATTTTACCCTAAAACAGATTATCTGTCCTCAATCACTCACATGTTGTTTCAAATTAATTAATTAATTAATTTATTTATTTATTTATGTATTTATTCATATTTTATTGTCATATTTATTTGTTTACTTATTTTTATTTTTTATTTATATGTATTTTTTTTATTAATTAATTAATTAGTTAATTAATTAGTTTGTTTATTTACATATTTATTTATTTATTTAAATGTATTTATTTAATATTTATTTATATTTTATTCATGTATTTATTTTAAATATTTACATTTTTCTTTCTTTCTTTCTTTCTTTCTTTCTTTCTTTCTTTCTTTCTTTCTTTCTTTCTTTCTTAATTTATTCCATTTATTTATTTATTTATTTATTGTTTTATTTATTTAAATTTTTATTGTAATTTTTGTTTCTTTATTTATTTATATATTTTATATATATATATATATATATATATATATATATATATATATATATATATATATATATATATATATATATATATATATATATAATTGTGATTTTAATTAATTAATTTATTTACTTTTTACACATTTTTTTTAATTTATGTTTATTTATTTTTTATTTATATTATTAATTATGTATTTATTTTAAATATTGATTTTTTTTATTTAATTATTTATTTATTCAATCATTTATTTATTTGTCTTCTAGAGAATGTATTTTTCTTTTAGTTCGGCTGTAATAAAAACATTTTTTACATTTTTTTATATATTATTTTATTCATTTTTTTTTAAGATCAATATTATTTGACCTCTTTCAATCAAATCAATCAAATACATCAGATTTGATGAAATATCTTACTATTTAAAAGATGGGCAGATTTCCTGTCAGTTTTGAATAACATGAAGGTTAATAAACGATTAAATGAGGTGAGCTACCCCTGTAAGTACAAAATGATCCATAAAAGATCACATCAAAAACTGTCAGTTTGCGCACTCGCGATTGTCACACGGCGACCCTTTTGCCCAAAATCAATCTAAAACAAAAATCTGCAAATATAACAATGTGCGAACAGAAAACGAAGTAAATGTCAAGGCTGTCACTCACCGCCATTCATTCAGGTTAGTCTCAAAGCCCTAAAGGTCACAGTTCATAATCAATATTCTTATATAACTGTATTGCATTATGATCGAGCGGATTCTATTGTATATGCTGCATGATATATGTGTATTTTTAGCACATATAGTAGGTGCTTGCATATAGGATGGAAACATTATCATTTAGTGGTCAACATTTAACCATCTTGGAAATAATTTCTTCCATCTGCCTACGAAGTGAGAGAGAGAGAGAAAAAAAACTGCTAATTACCAGATGTATTCTTCTCTTGGCCTTGATAGAAGGAGAGTGAAAGAGAAGGAGAGAAAGACAGAGATATCTTTCCAAGCCCCAGGCTGTGCTGCCACAGCTAGCAGACCTCGTGTGGGTGTAGAGAAATATTTATGATGTGGGTATGGTGACCTTAATTAGCAGAGATTGCATTAGAGAATGGACTTGTGTTAATAAAATGAGGGGACCGAGGTTTTGCTCTCTCTGTCTTACCACCTGTGACTTTCAGGATGAGGAACAAGAATCATCTTTCTTAATGCCGAGACTCGATTAGTTTAAAGCGCTGGAAATCTAAGACATGCTAAGCGCTTGCAGCAGTCTTTTATGCTGACTCTAAACCTTTTTTTCACCCCCTTATAAAATTCAGACAACACTCTCACAAAGAAACATCACTCTGCAGCTTTTATCATGATTCACCAAAACCTGCTCTTTTTGTGGTGTATTTTGAATATAACTGCAATGCCGCAGTCAACATTTCTGAAGCCATATCATAGCTTTATTTGAAGATCAAAACATCAGAAGCTTTATTTTTTTTTTGGTTTTGGAATATCTTTCATCTTATTTGTCTTTTTGAATGGTTTTGTGACAGGCGACTTTCAGCTTATAGACCATTTCAATGTGGTGATGTCATTGGCCCACGAACATTTCCTGCTTGTTGTCAAACTATTTCATATCTGTAACAAGAGGTGATTCCATCATAACTTGATGTTATAGCAGCTATCCTAACAATATTTATCAATATGTGAAACTTTTTGGACCCTCAGAAGCTATGGAAATTTAAAATGTAAAACAGGAAATACGTAAGGACCATTGCTATTGTTTACATCCCACAAAATGGTCTATACAAACTTAAATACAGTTTCAGATGGTTTGGATTAAATTGAATTGTGTGGAGCACTTTAATGATGATTTATGTAATGTAAAAAATAAATGGAATGTAAGTAAGTAAGTAAGTAATGTATATTCATGGCTATATACCCAAAGTGCTTCACAATTATGAGAGTGGGGTCTCCCCACTCGACCACCAGTATGCAGCATCAACTTGAATGATGCGACGGCAGCCACAGGACAATGGTGCCAGTGTGCTCACCAGCTAAAGATGGAGTGGAGAGACATTGATAGAGCCAATTTGGTAGATGGGGATAATTGGTAGGCCATGATGGGTAAAGGCCAATGGAGGGAATTAAGCTAGGACACCGGGGTTAGACCCCTACTCTTTATGAGAAGTGCCATGGTGACCACAGTCAGAATCTCGGTTTAACATCTCACCTGAAAGACTGCACTCACTGACAGTATAGTGTTCCCTTCACTATACTGGGGCATTATGACTCACACAGACCACAGGTTGAGTGCCCCCTGCTGGTCTTACTAACACCACTTCCAACAGCAACCTAGTTTTCCCATGTGGTCTCCCATCCAGGTACTAACCAGGCTCAGCCCTGCTTAGCTTCAGTGAGTAACCGGTCTTGGGCTGCAGGGTGATATGGCTGTGGAATGAATGAATGAATTAGAGATAACTTTACAATTATTTTCCCCCATTTCTGATTTATATTTTTTTTGATATTTTTGAAATTGATATCAAGCTATTTGTCTTTCTTTTGGTGAGGGAAAAAAAAACTTTATATGTTACCAACAATGTGTGAAATCCCATTATTGTATAGAATGCCTAGGAAATGTGTAGAATGCCTGATGGTTTTAGGCAAAGTACAAAATATCAGTGTTTGTAAAGAGTTTGCATACTTTTCCTAGGCATTCTATACAATTACTAGCCATTATTTAGAATGGCAAGTATCAGTTAGACAAAGTGTCAAAAGAGCAATTTTTGGAAAATGGTTTGGTTTTTAGCAGCATGGACTCTTACTTGAGATAATTTATCAAAGAACTGTTTTTGCATGTCAACATGGTGTGAAATAGAGATGCGCGGATCAGCTCAAATGTCACCCGAATCCGCTCCTTCATTCTAATCATCCACCCGCCACCCGCCCGCACATATTATTTTATGTGATATTTATCCGCACCCGACCCGCACCCGATCGCCACTTTAATAATTCTAATTCTTTGTTTTAAGCATGATGATAGGTGTAACTTTCTCCGCAATGTCCGGCGGCAGAGTAACAGCTCGTTAATTCATGCTCGAGCAAATGATGAGACGGACAAAAGTACTCGATGCATGCCCTTCTTTTACTTATCTCAGTGTTTTCAGGTTCACAGTGCAAAACAGCTCCCGGGTGGAATTACTGAAGTAAACATAAAACAAAACCGGATAAAATTCACCGCACGCACAGCACACAGCGAGAGCTCACATCACACAGCATGCGTGTCGAACTACACTACCCACAATGCCCCTCGCTATGGACTACAACTCCCGTAACAGCAGTCCTAAAGCGGCCACACTATTTCCCCTCTCCTGCAACTTAGGTCACAGTGGGTCATTCGTTATTAACAGCAGATTCAGCTTTTACATATACAGGAAAAAGAGAACAAAAACGGCGTCCCTTCAGCCTAAACAGCAGCTATGTTGTGTGTACTTGGCCCTTTTCTTAACACTGTGCAAAAACAAAATAGCATCTACTGTGCCTGGATTCGGGCGATTCCGCCTCGCCTCCAAAACACGGCTGGCTGCACTAAATGAGTGTTTGCGCGAACCGCTTGTTGCAGGAATGCACAAGCTTCTCCTTGCAAGGCGCTGCAGTCGTGTAAATGGTAAATAAGCGATCTTGTTTCTCCCAGAACGATAGCAGATTTCCCTCTGATGACTCCTCTAACTGAAGTTAGCACAGTACTCTTGCACTTCATCCATTATTTTGGGCGTCTCTCATCTTCACATTCTGCGAAGTCCACTCTCTGCTTTTTTGCTGGTCAACTGCTATGACCCGCTACATCCACCCGCGACCCACCCGCAATTAATCATAATGTATTTTTTAAATACCCGACCCGCCCGACTCGCGGATTATCCGCAGCGCCCGCGGATTTAATCGCCATCCGCGCATCACTAGCGTGAAACCTGTCCTGGCACTACACTTCCTTCCGACATTGTCACACAACAATCATAAAATGTTACGGGAAAGCATCTGTGGAACCTCAGCCAGATAATATACATTGACCTCGTGGAAAGAAATATGACAATATTGTCTGTGATGTGGTAGTGGAACCTCGTACTGGCAATACGCTGTCTTACAATAACATTCAACACTTACGTTGTTTGATGTACCTTACACTTACAACACTTACGTTGTTTGATGTACCATCATAAAAAAACAAGCCACAAGCCACCGTTAATGTCAGTGACGGGAAAAATAGTAAGGGTAGGCCAATTACATACTTTGCCGCAAGGCAACTCAGCATTCTATAGAATGCCTAGGCAATGTATAAAGTACCAGTCATTCCATTTGACGTTCAATTTTAGGCATTCTATACATCAGTCCAGTAATATAGAATGAAACCAAAGATCCAAACCCGTTGCCAGAAGCAAACATTCATTGGTGTCAGCAAAAGGTTCATAAAGCTTTTTAGCTTTTGTTAAAAATATTTAAAAAAAAATATTAAAATATTAAATATTAAAAATAATATTGACATCCAGCGTAATGTTCTTATTCCTGCAGTCACTGATCCACAAAGAAATAGCAGACTCCATCCATAAAGGGGTTGTACACCGGATGCGCTGCGTACATGAAATTAGGAAGTAACACACACCAGACATGCACATTCATATATTATTTAAAATATAATTATTCAGATGGCACTCTGTGCCACAGCAGAAATATGAACAGTGTCCTGAGTCGTAGCTGGGCACCGCAGACAGCCGCCAACTTGCGGTGCCGGTGTGCGTACCCTGATAGAAACCTATGTTTGCATGGTGCTGCGTGGCACGGCGCATACAGTGTACGACCCCCTTTACGATGGTCTTGCTGTGGACAGTTACAACCATTTTTGCATGCTTGTTGGAACTCACACTGCTAGCGATCGAAGATTTATGTTAATTTGGCAAGCTGAACGCATTCTGTACTGTACAGAAGACACAGAGGCTATTGATTGACAATGGCCTACAGCCAATCAGGACGCAGAACACAATGCGCTGTAAAAAAAAAAAAGCATGTCAAGTTGTGCAAAAAAAAAACAAATCTGCGAAACTGTGAGACCGCCAAAGGTGAACCGTGTTATAGCGAGGGACCACTGTATAATACATTACATTCACCTAAAAAACTATTTTTGTTGCTTGTTCATACTACTTATTTAAAATGAGCTGAAACAACACAATCCTTGTGATTTGGTTTGACAACTTAGTAGTTTTATGCTCAATCCACTTACACTTGTAAAAACTAATAAGTTAGCTTAATTCCTTCATGTTGTCCCAACATAAAGAATTGTGTGTAACCAGCATTTTTACAGCTTTGTACATTACATTGTAACATACATTACAATACATTAATTAGCCTGTAATTACATTATTGTGGTAGGGGTAAGTTTAAGATCATAAAAATTTATTTACAGTTAAAGTCAGATTTATTATCCATCCTGCAAAATTAAGGATATTAAAAATATTTCCCTGTCCTGTTTAATGAGAGATTACATTTTTAAACATAATAAGAGTAATAGTGCTTTTATTAAATACTTTCTAAATAACTCATTTATTTTTTCTTGACCGTAGGCCTAAAAGTTGAAATACCATTTTACTAATTGTTTTGCAAGGTAAGAGTGTTCAGCTTAATGTACAATTTAATGGCTTAACTTGGTTAAATTGGTTAACTAGGCACATTTTTGTGTAGTCAAGCCTTTGGATAGCAATAGTTTGTTCTGTACCCAAAGGGGATATACAGTATAATAATATTGACCTTAAAAGTAAAAAAAAAAAAAATAATATTCAGTTGCAGTCAAACTAAAAGATAAGACTTTCTTCAATATATGAAATACACTGAAAATTGTGTAATGGTAAACGTCACTTGAGAAATATTTGAAAAGTTATAAAGATTTAACAGGAGGGATAATAGTTTTGCATTGAACCGTAGATGTATGAGTATAATAAATAAAAATAAGCCATTCAAAATTATGTTTTGTTTTATGTTTGCAGTTGCGATATATCAAAAGATACTTTCAGAATTTAGCAAACAAAATTGAGAATGTTGCCCGTATGTGATTATTGTAGCCCTTATAGTAATAATAATAACGCACACACAAACATACACAAAGTGGCTTTGAGATCAATGATGAAGGCCATCTTCTGAAAGTCTTTCTGACAGTATTGAACTGATATTCACTCTCTCACTGAAGACTATAGCTTTATCTGCAACTACAATACGACTTTTA
>LR812519.1:53435892-53455892 GCA_903798195.1 Danio kyathit
ACTTTTCAAAAAATAAAAAATAAATAAAAAATATCCTACTTAATAATAATAATAATAATAATAATAATAATAATAATAATAATAATAACCGTCATGATTATTAATATTATTAGTATTATTAATAAAGTAGGATTTATAAATTTCCTAATAAATAATAAATATTAAATTTTATTTCTTAATTAATAGCCTCATTATTTATTTTTTTATATTATTTATATATGATATTAGAATTTGTGTTAGCCTTTGTAAGTGATATTTAGAATAGAATATGTAATGTTCTCAATAATGTTTGTAAAGGAAACACAGGCCCTATATGTGCCGTTTACATATTTCAGTTTATATGGAAAATGAGTGCATGTTTTTACCAAAACTAATATTAGATTTATTTTTTAAAATGTGTGTGCGTGTAAAACAATATAATTTGCACAAAGAAATTATGGGGTTCTTGCTTAAAGAAGTTGTTACCACACCATTTAGAGTATCATTAAGGGCGTTTTACGTTATAACTAACGTGGTTCTAACGATGGATCTTCGACAGAGAAACTACGGGTTTTGGGAAACACTCATCACTACATCGTTCTTTTCCCAAACGATGCGTCGTACTATGATAGTTCAGCCGAGAGTTATGTCCCTGTTTGGAAAACGCACCCCTGTTTTGTACTGTCCTTAGTTAGCATAAGATTCGTGGTTAAAAAAAAAAAAAACATATAGCGCTGCTGGCTCCCATTGAAAATGAATGACTTCCTGCTACTTTGACGCCTTCGGTGTGAACGCACAGTAAGTTTTGTTTCTAAATGTCCGAATCAAACAAATTCAGCATATTTTCAGGTTGCCTGAGCTAATGCGCATGCACACTCAAAAGGAACGAGATCACGACACCAACCTCATTTATGGCCATTCTACTCATTATCATCCTCTGGATAATGATCGTCTGATCGTGCTGCTCTTCTGAAGTACTCCACATCTTGGTCTTGGTGGCAAATCTCCTCCAAAAATGACAGCCACTCTTTGTTTACAAGTTTGTGGGTGTTTGAGTAGTTACTGTCATGTGATGTGTGTTTTACAGGACAGACTGTACCTCATGTACATTTCATACAGATTACAAAACCAAAAAACGTTTTTTTTAAGTGTAGTTGGTTCATTTAAATGTACAGATTTCAAGCTTTATGTGGATATATTTCTTTTGTTTGTGAAGTAAGTATTCACTGAGATTCCAGTGCATTTGTTGACCACCAAACTGTCGTATAAGCACACATCTGGTCCGAGTTCTCCACCGAAGAAACATCAGCCTATAGCCTATATATGACCATTACACTTTTCTCCATTCAAAATTATATGAGTGAAAAGTCTTGTGTATTCTATAGTCTTTGGTTTAAACCATTGTTTAGAGACATTTGCGGGTGTGTGTTAGTGGTGGGGGGGGAAAAAAAACTGATAGAAATTCAGTTTTTATTTACAGGAATGCTCTGTGGCCATTACTCCAGAGTGTATAGGGTCAGATATTGAGGTTTATTGATTTTTTTTGCTTGGTTTATGTAGGTGTGAAGGTTTGTGAATTGTTATTTTATTCATGTATTTATTTCATTGTGTAGTAGTTTGGCCTTTCTTGCTCTTAAGTGCTTAAGGAACCAGAATCAAATCCAGTCTCTTGAACTTCCATAACTTTATGCATCTGTTGCATCTGTTTCTTGTTTTGTTTGTTGAACGGTCATGCTAAAAATGACTTATACACTAAGTAACTTTGGAAAATATGTTTTAGCATTATTATTATTATTATTATTATTATTATTATTATTATTATTATTATTAGTTAATTATTGTTTTTTACTAAAATCTACTTTACAAAGTAAAAAAAAATGTTATGTTGTAGAAAATTAGCATCAGTTTGTTTGGTACTCTTGCACTGTAAAAAAAAAAAAATGGTTTCCACACTATCGATTTGAGTTGAGGCAACATAAAGGCATTACAATAATAATTTTTTTTTTCTTTTACAAATTTAAGTGCTGTTACATTCCTTCCGTTAGTTTTTAATGGCCGAGGGGGAATGAAAAGAAAAACTTTAGGCCAGTTTTAATTATTGTTAAATGTAAATAATAATAAAAAATTATAAAAACATTTTCAGACTTGAGAACTATAAAAATTACATTAAATTTAATTAAAAATGAATACATAATTTATTAATAACAAATGTGAACAATAATAAAAAATGTAAAACATTTTCAGACTTGAGAACTGTACAAAAATAAATAATAAAATTAAATAATATAACAATAAAGTAAAATAATGTATTAGCAACAAATGTAAATAATAATAATTAAAAATATATATAAAAACATTTTCAGACATTTTCAGTGAACTGGAATGTGATACACTTGGGCAGGCTATCACTTCCATCTCCAACTTTTGAGGTAGTTAGAAAGCAGCACAAATATTGCAATCACACTCATTGCTCAGAGAACTTTTGTTTCATGAAACGAAACACTGTTGTCCTCTGCGACGCGAGTCACCTTACCAACATAGCTCAGGTCTTTTCAGGTCACCCTAATCTGGAGCAGCTCTCCTTCCTTTATATTCAGGGCAAACAGCACCCGTATCTCTTGCCGAGTGTGACTTTTAGTGCCACTCCAGTTCATGAAGTTGCCTAGACTAGAATTTAAAGCACTGACCTTCCTGATGAGATGAAGGGTGAAAGGCTGCCGTCTCTAATGATTATGCAGAATCAATATCGACCTGAATGTAACCAATATTGAATCGGCCTTCGGGCCTTCATGATTCCGAACGCACCGCTGCAGGCAGTAAATATTATTTCACTGGGAAAGGGGGGGCCATGCTGCATTAAATGGTGTGCCGAACACGATAGATGGCTATTGAAACAAGTCTATTTGTGGTGACCCAGACCTTTGGACTGGCCTAATCCCTTTTCAAGCAGAGTTATTGGTCTCTGAGGAAATCTAACGCCGAGGCGCCTCCACATTTGGGAGGAGCTCTGGACAGATAGATCAGCCTCTCACTCCCTCACCTTTTCCCTTCGAGGCATTACTTTTACATTTTTCACTCCGCGTGCATCATTTGTCATCGCATACTCCTGCATCATGGACAGTTGTACGGAAAAGCTATCCAATGTCAAAAACTATTTAAAAAAATAAAAAAAATATCTAAAGAAATATACAGTTGAAGTCAGAATTATTAACCCCCCTGAATTATTAGCCCCCCTGTTTGTTTTTTCCCCAATTTCTGTTTAACGGAGAGATTTTTTTCAACACATTTCTAAACATAATAGTTTTAATAACGCGTTTCTTATAACTGATTTCTTTTATCTTTGCCATGATGACAGTAAATAATATTTTACTACATATTTTTCAAGACACTTCTATACAGCTTAAAGTGACATTTAAAGGCTTAACTAGATTAATTAGGTTAACTAGGCAGGTTAGGGTAATTAGGCAAGTTATTGTATAACGATGGTTTGTTCTCTAGAGTCTAGACTATCGGAAAAAATATAGCTTAAAGGGGCTAATAATTTTGACTTTAAAATGTTTTTTTTTTAATTAAAAACTGCTTTTATTCTACCCTAAATAAAACAAATAAGACTTTCTCCAGAAGAAAAATTATTAGCAGACACACTGTGAGAATTTGTATGTCACAACTGTGTATATATATTCAAGGACCAGGAAAAGGACTTATTCTTTGCCATATCATTTTAGAGGACAATTTCAGATGGCATTTAGAGGTTTTTGCATCTAAAGGTTTTTGTTATGTTTAAAAAAGTGTTGAAATACTCATTATTATTAATAAAAAAATAGTATTATTAGTATTATTAATTTGCTAATTCATATTATTAACTAATTTTCAACAGTTTGATTTATATTTGATTATTATAAATGTTTTCTATTTCACTAAAGTAGGCATAGAAGCACACAAAATTAATCACATATCATGAACTTCATATTTTAAACAGGCTCCCAAAATCAGGAAAAAAAAAATAAAATAAATTGAGGAAAAACACATTTGCAATACTTTGTAAATGAGGGCTTTACAATAAATACTTTATCTTTAAAAAGTTTACTTTAACATTAGCTGAGCAGAAATCCCTAAAATATCTTTAAAACCTTTGATTCTATTTTCCCATTTGGTTCTGAGTCAATCAATTACAGAAGGTTGTTCTGTATGCATGCCAGTGTAGGCAACATAGGACCAGAAGCCCACAATGTATATCGCTATTTGCCATGACGTGGGAAATGCTGCTTTGCGTTACAATATATTATATTATTATACTATATATATATATATATATATATATATATATATATATATATATATATATATATATATATATATATATATATATATATATATATATATATATATATATATGTATATATATATGTGTGTGTGTGTGTGTGTGTGTGTGTGTGTGTGTGTGTGTGTGTGTGTGTGTGTGTGTGTGTGTGTGTGTGTGTGTGTGTGTGTGTGTGTGTGTATGTATATATATATGTATATATATATATGTATGTATACAGTAGTTGAGATCAGATTTATTAGCCCCCGTTTGATTTTTTTTTTCTTTTTTAAATATTTCCCAAATGATGTTTAACAGAGCAAGGATATTTTCACAGTATGTCTGATAATATTTTTTCCTTCTGGAGAAAGTCTTATTTGTTTTATCTTGGCTAGAATAAAAGCAGTTTTTAATTTTTTAAAACCCATTTTAAGGTCAAATTAATTAGCCCTTTAAGCTATATATTTTTCCGATAGTCTACAGAACAAACCATCATTATACAATAACTTGCCTAATTACCCTAACCTGCCTAGTTAACCTAATTAATCTAATTAAGCCTTTAAATGTCACTTTAAGCTGTATAGAAGTGTATGATGTACTGTCATCATTGCAAAGATAAAATAAATCAGTTATGAGATTTATCAGTTATTGAGATTTTTTTCGGAAATGAGTTATGAAAACTATTATGTTTAGAAATGTGTTGGAAAAATATTCTCTCTTCTCTGAAAATGGGGGAAAATAATAAACAGGGGGGCTAATAATTCTGGGAGGCTAATAATTCTGACTTCAACTGTGTGTGTGTGTGTGTGTGTGTGTGTGTGTGTGTGTGTGTGTGTGTGTGTGTGTGTGTGTGTGTGCGTGTGTGCGTGCGTGCATGCGTGCGTGCGTGCGTGCGTGCGTGCGTGCGTGCGTGCGTGCGTGCGTGCGTGCGTGTGTCATTTTGAAACCAAAATTCCTATCATCTGTTTACATATAAGAGGTCATAGTATTATAAAAAGAACCCAAAATGTTTTCATTACTCTAAAACAGCTTATATTGATGGCAGTCTGACAAAATGACAGCTTTTATAATGTAATGTTATTCTTTAATGTATATATGTCTTGACAAAAGTGAATTATTAGCAGACATTGCTGCTCAATCTTTAACAAATATTATTGATATTCAAGTATTAATAAAGGTTTTGGTTACATGACAATTATTTATACAATAATTATCATAATTAATATGTTTTATCTTTTATGTGACAGCATTTTATTTTAAATTCAGAAGAAACGGCATGAATAAATTGGGAGGAATAAAATATGCGTAGTTTATTGATTATTTGATCAGGGATTTACTTCATTAAGAGAAATAACAAAGGAACATTTATTGAAATTATACTAAATAATAAAATAAACTAAAAATATTTTACTGAATTAAGGTGTTTTTGTCACTTCAGTAAACAAAAATAAATAAATAAAAATCATATGCAGATCAGCACATTAGAATATTTTCTCAAGAAGTGTCCAGAGCACAGATGCTGAAAATGTATTATTTATTATTGCCATCAAATCAATCCATTTTGTTCATAAAGTTTCATGTTATAACTGTATTTGTGATGACAGGGTTTGCTTGGTTCACAGGTTAAATAGTTCATTTAACAGTTGAAATTTTAAACATCTATGAAAATCCAAGCAAATACAAACTCTGAATGTGACAGATTACAATATAACGATGAACAACATTGCCTTGACTAAGCAAACTTGTCAGACATTGCTGATTTTTACCTTTGCTAATGTATGTCTAAAGGTGATTAAGACTTGAACATGCAGGGGCGAGTCGATAGCCTGATTGGATCATTGGATAATTTGCGGTTAAAGTTACAAGGAGCCATTTTATGAGCCACTTTATAGCAGGTATCAATTGAAGCCATAGCGTTATAGCGGGTCAGCGCTGTGTTTAAAGTGTCGATACCAGGATTGATGGTGCTCATCTAATCCACAGCTGATACATTAACAATGCATATGCTGACCGACTGATATTTCTGAGGATTCCAAAACTGGTCAGCAAGAACTGCATTTGTCAAATAATGAGCCGTTTGAGTTGTAAATGTGTCTTTCTAGGTATACCGTTCCCTGTAATAAATCTTCTTAATTAGGAATCCAGAGTAATGAATTCCCAAGATTTACAGATATTACATGTTGCTGGAAATAAATGAGAGCATGCTGTCATGATTCTGTGCACACAAACTGCATTTTGTAGATAAATAACATGACAAAACTCAAATAAATAAGTGCTATTACCATTACTGTGCCAGCATTGATACAACAGATACAGTGTTGCTGTTTGTAATGTAGTGTTTTGATAGCTCTAGTAATTCATTTTTTTTTCACTATTTTATTTGTTTAAAAAACATGCTGGGTTGTTGTAACCCTACGTTGGGTCAAATATGGACCATAGCATCCATTGTGTTTATAAGTGTATTTCACATTTAATTAAAACAAAACAACACTGGGTTTGTCCATATTTGACCCAACATTAAGTTATATGGCAACCCAAATTTTTTTAGGGAGCATTTATTTATTTTGGTGTAAGGTGTAACAGTTTTGTTTTGTTTTTGCACCCGTCTTGTTTTTGCACCTGTTGTGTGTGAATACACTTAGCGGCCACTTTATTAGGTACACTTGTCCAACTGCTCGTTAACGCAAATTTCTAATCCGCCAATCACATAGCAGCAACTCAATGCATTTAGGCATGTAGACATGGTCAAGACGATCTGCTGCAGTTCAAACCGAAGAAAGGTGATTTAAGTGTCTTTGAATGTGGCATGGTTGTTGGTGCCAGACGGGCTGGTCTGAGTATTTCAGAAACTGCTGATCTACTGGGATTTTGACACACAACCATCTGTAAGGTTTACAGAGAATGGTCCAAAAAAGAGAAAATATCCGGTGAGCGACAGTTCTGTGGACACAAATGCCTTGTTGATGCCAAAGGTCAGAGGAGAATGGCCAGAGTGGTTCCAGCTGATAGAAAGGCAACAGTCACTCAAATAATCACTCGTTACAACCGAGGTCTGCAGAAGAGCTTCTCTGAATGCACAACACATCGAACCTTGAGGCAGATGGGCTACAGCAGCAGAAGACCCCAATGGGTGCCACTGCTGTCGGCTAAGAACAGAAAACTGAGGCTACAATTCACACAGGCTCACCAAAATTGGACAATAGAAAATTGGAAAAACGTTGCCTGGTCTGATGAGTCTCGATTTCTGCTGTGACATTCAAATGGTAGGGTCAGAATTTGGCATCAGCAACATGAAAGCATGGATCCATCCTGTGGTTCAGGTCGGTGGTGGTTGTGTAATTGTGTGGGGGATATTTTTTTGGCACACTTTGGGCCCATTAGTACCAATTGAGCATCGTGTCAATGCCACAGCCTTCCTGAGTATTGTTGCGGAGCATGTCCATCCCTTTATGACCACAGTGTACTCATCTTCTGAACCGTACTTCCAGCAGGAAGCGCCACATCATAAAGCGCAAATGATCTCAGACTTGTTTCTTGAACATGACAATGAGTTCACTGTACTCAAATGTCCTCCACAGTCATCAGAACTTAATCCAATAGAGCATATTTGTGATGTAGTTGAACGGGAGATTCGCATCATGGCCGACAAATCTGCAGCAACTGCGTGATACTATCATGTCAATATGAACCAAAATCTCTGAGGAATATTTCCAGTACCTTGTTGAATCTATCCCACAAAGGATTAAGGCAGTTCTGAATGCAAAGGGGGGTCCAACCCAGTACTAGTAAGGTGTACCTAATAAAGTGGCCGGTAAGTGTAAATGATTATTCATCTATTTAAATGTATGCAAATTGAATTGTTAATCTGCCATGAATGTATCACTGTAGCTTATTAATATTAATTGGTTTAAATACTGGGTTGTCCAGTAAGGTATACATCTAAATAATTTTCATAGAGTATGATAAAGCATCACCGCCAACCTGATTTCACCAAGTATACATGTTCATGGATTAGCATCTATGTTAATAACATTCCAATCAGCCAATCAGAATTAAGGCATATGTTTACAGTTTATCTTTAGTTTAGGCTTACGGTCAGGTTTATGCACATCTACATGATTGTTATCCAACTATTATTCCCCTCTGATTTAGGGAGTAATTTAAAGTTATGGTTGGGTTTAGGGCTAGAGAATAGGTATGATTACTTTTTCTAACAAAAATTATGTTCCAGGATTAATTTAGATATTAATCCAGAATCGCATCATATTTGGCAAAATCCTGTCGAGCAAGCATCACTGTGTCCATCTCGAGTTCAAAACTCATGGTGCTGCTGATTTGCACAAGGTGAAACTTTTGTCACTGAAATAAGTGCATGCTGTGAAACAAATGATCTCAGAAAGTCATTTATTGTAGCCTTTTTTTTCTTCTGCCCTTATGGCAGCTGGTTGTTCTCTAGCCTGTTCCTTTAGACAGACTTTTGTGAGATCAGAGATGGCGCCAGATGCACTTGTTTGCACGGGTTAATCTCCGGTAATTGAATATAGCAGGCAATCGGACAATCTAAAGCTGTCCAATTTCAGAATTCTACTGCTCGGGGCCAGGCTGGCCATGTTAAAAAGAAGGAAAAAATAACATTAGAGCGACTCAGAATGCCGGCCTGTGGAATTAGCTTATCATATCCAATTGAAAACACTGTAAATGCCGCTTAGCTGACTGTTCCCCTGCGGGTGCTTGGTCAGGCGAGGAGAGGAGAGGAGAGGACAGAGGAGGACATCTAACCCTCAGCCTGCTGCGGATATTACTGTGAGGGTATAATGGAGAGGTTTTGTTATCTAATACAGGGTTTTAGAACCCATTTCATCTGAAAGTCCCTATGCTATCAAATGTATACACTTTATTTGCATTTATACGCATTCAGTACTTGTTATGAATTCATCCACCTATTTATAGGCCCATTTTGGAATATTGCATAAAAATAATGCCTATTATTAATGGAAATGCCAAGATGCGCATATAGTTGAAGTCAGAATTATTAGCCCCCCTGAATTATTAGCCCACCTGTTTATTTTTTCCCCAATTAACGGAAAGAAGATTTTGTCAACACATTTCTAAACATAATAGTTTTAATAACTAATTTTTAATAACTGTTTTCTTTTATTTTTGCCATGATGACAGTACATAATATTTTACTATATATTTTTCAAGAAACTAGTATTCAGCTTAAAGTGTCATGTAAAGACTAAACTAAGTTAATTAGGTTAACTAGGCAAGTTAAGGTAATTAGGCAAGTCATTGTATTATGATGGATTGTTCTGTAGACAATCGAAAAAAATATATATATTGCTAATAATTTTGACCTTAAAATGGTTTTATAAAATTAAAAACTGGCTGAAAAAACTAATAAGACTTTCTTGAGAAGAAAAAAATATTATAGGAAATATTGTGAAAAAATATTTCCTCTGTTAAACATTCATAGATATTTACATTAGATGTCACCTGTGCTGTTGTTGTCCATTGGAAGAAATGTGTCAATAGAGCTGCCATTTTAGTACAGGGCAGCACTCCTTTGAAATGAATGTGGGACCAAGTTGCAGTGGGAGCACTGGCCATCCAGAGCCAGAAATATGTACACATATATACATATATCTATGATCGGGAGTTTTCCAGTCAGTATGCAAATATTTTTTAAATTACAAAAACTATAATTTTACATAACTTTTCTACATCGATAGATAAGTGACTGCACGGGCATTCCAAAGAGCGTGTGTTTGTGTGTATGGAAATGTATTATCCTCCCTCCCTGTTACATTTGATCTAATCCTGAAACACACCTCCCTCTCCTGCTTTCACTTCTCATTCTAACGGAGGGAGCGATTCGTTTGTGAAGGAATCCCCGTTATAAACGACTCATTCACTTAGCCAACAATAATAATAATAAGTAATAATAAGTTTCTAGCACTGCAGCATGTTGTTTTCATACATCTTTTTCATTGTTTGCTTATTTTGTTCAACAAAACTAGCATAAGCCTAGTATTTAGTGCGAGTTGCTGCTACTTTGCCTTATGGTCAGTGCAGTAAGAGACTGTATATCATCAATACTTGTTTAGCAGTTGTTTAACATACAAAAACGCAAACAACGATATCTTATCTATGAAATGTTCTGCCTTTATGCTTTGTTTTCTTGTTTGCTCGTTACTACACCTGTGCGCAGCACTAAAGTCCAGCATCTTCACATTTGTTTTAGTCTTGACTAGTGCTGTTGAATGACATTTGTCCTGGGAGTGCTGTACAAATGTGGCAGCACTATTGACGCATGCTCAGGGTCTGTATGCGATATCTACTGTGTATATCTATGTTTAACATCATCTGGAAAAAGGAAAAGATCACAGCAGGGCTAATAATTTTGATTTTAACTGTACATTTTGAAAATGGTGCAAATAAAAATGTGCATAAACTACGATGAAAAAATATTTATCAAAAAAAATATATATATTAAAAAAATCATGTGATTTAAAAAACAAATCATGTGATATCAAAGATGTGTACAATTAATGGACAGACCAGTGGACCAATCACATTGTAAAACATCTAAATTCAGTTCAGACTCGCCGACATGTTTTGAGAAATCACTGACAAGTGCCTGAAATCACAGACAAATCTGTGCTCGTTCATGCGAGTAACAATTACACATTATAAACTAATAAAGACGCGATCCGAGAGAATTGCAGATGACGCTCATGAGATATTTGGCAAAAAACTAAATATCTGGAGCTGTCGGTGATTCAAATCATGCCATGTGAAATGTTTTCTAATTGAAAGTGACATCTGCGATTACCTGCAGCCATTTAGAGAGCAGCATCCACTAGTATGGGTATCTGCAGGCCAGCGGGAGTTTGGGGGAGAAGTTAAAAAGGGCTTCTTTTTAGTCTATTTAGACTGAAGAAATTAAGGAAAAAAACAGTGTCAATTTGGCAGGAGCACCCGTGTCTGATGTGTCATCTGAGCAATATCGCAACATGTCGAAAAAGAAAAAAAGTTAAAATTGCTAATTCCTTTAAAAAGCCAGGTGAGCAAAGTAAGTACATTTCCTACCCCACTAAAGGCTTATTTCTCATTATGTAGTTAATAACAAAAGATATACTATGTGACCTCACGTTGTTTCCCTGCCACTTCTCGTGTGTGTTTGGTTGTGAGATGTACTTTGCGGACTGAGACAAAGTTGTCGGCGATTCTTCCTATTCTAAAGTCACGCAGTGTGAACCCCCCTGTCGCCAATCTATCTTGCAGTGAAAACAAAGCAGCTACAAAACGCTACCCCAGATAGTCATGCAGTGTGAAAACATCTGTGACGAGACTACTTTGAAAATCGTGAACTCGGCATTAGTCAATGTCCATCGTTAAAGTGGCTATTTAAATAAAAAAGTAGAGGAGATATTGGGTATGTTCTACCCTGTCTTCATGTTTCAGAGCGATGTTTTGCCCATCAGCTCTCGTCCACCTCTGATTAAGTGTTCAGTTTGACAATAGCTTCTGATTATTCGTGGTGATGAACACTTGTCTGGGTGTGAATAGAGACTAACCTGCGGCGCTGCATGTAAAACGTATACATGGTTGAATAGTTTAATGTACCCTTTGTGCTGGCGCGGTGTGAGAAGTTGTTATTTGATGATTGTCAAATAGCAGTAGTTCTCAGCAAAATGTATGTTTGCTTTTCTTGAATACACCTTGTCAGTTTAAGGTGGGCTGCAACCTTTCTCTTTAGTTGGCAGTGCAGTTTCATTGTGCCTCTTGGAAAAGTGCAATTCATGAAACCCCATGAAAACAGTTAATCCGCCCACGTTTATATAGGTTTTAGTCAAAGGTGATCATTTATTTTCTGGTAAATCAAAACATTGCCCAGTGGAGCTCTAGATCAGGGGTGCCTAAACTTTTTTTCTTATGAAGTGCCAAAGAATAAACCAGATTGAGGCTTGTAGGCCGAAGTTAAAAATAACAAAGTGTATTACCAGTGTTGGGGAGAATACTTTGTAAATGTATTTAATTACAGAATACAGAATACCTGCTTTAAAATGTATTTTGTAACGTATTCCGTTACTTTGCTTAATCCTGGTACTGTATTCTAAATACTTGGAATACTCCCCTTAAAAACAGCCTTCAAGTCTATTAGATGTCATACTATGCATTGGTAGCAATTTCTGCAGGAAAACAGAGGGCCTCTAATGCTAAACATTATTGACTGACAGGGAAAAATAAATAAAACAATATAATTATGTTTAGTAAATAAAGTTTATTTAATAAAGTGTCAACAAATTCAATTTCTGTTTCTGTAATAAAGATAAAAATGCTTGAACATAGACAGCATTACACTCTGTAATATACAGTATATGTATATAATATGCATTTTGCTTACCCTTTGTATTTCACAATATGCACAGAAAAATATACAAGAAAAGAAAAACTTCAAAATAGTTTATGTAAAACCAAGGTAATGTAACAGGTAATGTAACAGGTTCTACCCAGCATTTTAATTTCTATTATGAAAACTTCTCATAACTTCTCAAGAGCAATATTGCAAATATTAGAAGAATGCAAAATGTGTTTGCTTTACAAAAATGTAAACATCAAAATGAACATGTTTTGTTTTAAGTCAAACATATTAGCCAGTAGCCACCTATCTACAGTCCCTAACTACCTATGCTTTCCTAATCAACAGACAAGTAAAGGCGGTTGTAGTGCAGCAATAGAGACATTTTGAAGTGCTTATCTGTCATTCTGTTGCGATGAGGAGTAAAAATGAGTCCTCTGAAGAGTCGCTCTACAGGATGTAGTGTTGTACTTTATGAAGAGGGCTTTGAGCGTAAACGAAACCTCTGAAAGCGCAAACGTAACATCAAGCAGCGAATTCACGAACAATGACGGCAAAAAAAGCAGTTTATTTGAAAATCATGGTTGTTGTCCGGTTGTTCGGTGTTTGCGATTGTCCTTTGTGTTGTGTGAGTAATTGAAGGTGTGGCGTGAGTGCGTGAGAACAGGGTCATTCGCTTGAGTCTCACTGAGTTAACACTGGCGATAGTAGTCGGGAGTGTAGCTTCTGTTTCTATGGTTTCGGCGGGAATTTAGTAATATTATTATGGGCCAGACACGCACCGCTCGAAGTATTCCAATGGTATTAGGAAAGTAATTGTATTCTAAATACCCTGTTTAAAAATAGTAACTGTAACGGAATACAGTTACTCATGAATAGTATTCTAAATACGTACCGCCGGTACATGTATTCCGTTACTCCCCAACACTGTGTATTACATTAAAGTCACCATTGGTATTTGGTAACACTTTATTTTGATGGTCAATTTGAGTATTAGTAGACTGTCTGCTTAATATCTGTTGTACGTGTTTAAGTTATTAAGATATTAAATGGATGAAACGTAACAATCAGTGAGTCTGTTATGCCGCTGGATGAAAAATGAGAGGACGACAACTGCTGGGTAAATGAACAAAAAGTAAGTATTTATTAAACAGAATGTTAAACAATGAATATAGGAAATTAGATGTAAATGTACTTTTAAATAACTGAATTAAACAAAACAGGAGTGTTGCCAAAACAAAGAAATAATTAGAACAAAACGATCTAACTAAACCCCAACCCACTAGACTAACTGAACAAAGAAAAATGCGGAAACTAAACCGTAATCTTCAGCACGCTGCTTAACTAAACTTCATAACTGCATAAAAAACATAATTAAACATGTGGTAACAACTTCATAACCTAACTAACAGAAAAACACTAGCTGCTCAAGATTACTAAATCTCTCATAAAGTACACACTGTTAGCCATTAGCAAAACAAGATCTGATATAATCCAATTCTCATAAAAATAGTTCAACTTCTCAATAGATATTAAACTGAGCTGCACAAGCTTAACTGATAAATCGATCACTCGAGAGAAATACACACAGCAGCAACAACTTGACTAAATAAACAAACGAACAGGCCGGCCGACAAAAGGTGAGGAGTTTAGCTGTGAGCCAAGCGCTCCTGAAGAACAGCGCAAGCGCACAGCTTTTATACCCATCGGACGAGCTCCCGATTGGTGCATCGATTGCGTCATTGTTGTGATTGACAGCTGGTTTCAACCAATGGTCGCACACCTAAAACAGGACAGAGAAGACACGAAAGAGAGAGAAGAGAACGCAAAACAGAAAACAACCTACAACACACCACAAAACAGTTGATATGCTCCTTCAACAGACATTTAAATGACTATAAGAAACCTTACACTAACCCTAACCCCAACCTAACAGTCTACTTATAATCTAATGAGAATTGGTTGGCATGTAGATGCAATGTAACTTAAATTCAACAAACAGACCATCAAAATAAAGTGTGACCGGGTATTTTCCAAATTCCTAATTATATAAAAACATAAATAGAAAACATTACTTTAATCACATTATCTAATGCATTTTTTTTTACATTTTATAATGAACATATTAGTATAAAAACAAACAATTCCATTTAGAAAACAATGGAGTTCGATGCTGAACACACTAGTCAAGCTGCACATCCTTTTGCATTGATTGGCTAGCCAACGTCTTGTGCATTTGGTCTTTATCCATCAAGTGATAGTATGTACATTTTACAAATTTAATTTAGGGTAGCCATTTTTTGTAGCTCAATCTACAATCAAAAGGTTATATTAAATTAGAAATGAAAATCTCTATTAAAGGCTTTCCCCAACACCCATCATTCTCCCTATGGGCCCTAGTTTGGACATCACTGCTCTAAATAGCCCATCTATTTCCTAAAAAATGACTGCAAACTTGCATTAAGTCCTGCCATTTTATCACACAATATAAGAAATGATCTTTCACCTACTCCCTTTTTAAAACAAATATTAAATAATTATGAACACTATGTATGTATGTATGTATGTATGTATGTATGTATGTATGTATGTATGTACAGTTAAAGTCAGAATTATTAGCCCCCCTGAATTATTAGCTCTCCTGTTTATTTTTTCCCCCAATTTCTGTTTAACGGAGAGAAGATTTTTTTCAACACATTTCTAAACATAATAGTTTTAATAACTCATTTCTAATAACTGATTTATTTTATCTTTGCCATGATGACAGTAAATAATATTTTACTACATATTTTTCGAGACACTTAAATCACATTTTAAAGGCTTAACTAGGTTAATTAGGTTAATTAGGCAGGTTAGGGTAATTAGGCAAGTTGTTGTATAACGATGGTTTGTTCTGTAGACTATCAAAAAAATAAATAAAGGGGCTAATAATTTTGACCTTAGAATGTATTTTAAAAAATGAAAAACTGCTTTTATTCTAGCCGAAATAACGCAAAAAAGACTTTTTTCAGAAGAAGTAATATTATCAGGCATACTGTGAAAATGTCCATGCTCTGTTAAACATCATTTGGGAAATACTTAAAAAAGAAAAAAAAAATTCAAAGGGGGGCTAATAATTCTGATTTCAACTGTATGTACTGTATGTATGTATGTATGTATGTATGTATGTATGTATGTATGTATGTATGTATGTATGTATGTATGCTGACAATGCTGTCATTTTTAATCAAGATTAATCAATGTCTTTTTGTGATTAAACATACATAATCACACTCTTATTGTGATAATAGCATTACCATTAATACTTGGCATTATTTGCTATATATATATATATATATATATATATATATATATATATATATATATATATATATATATATATATATATATATATATATATATATATATATATATATATATATATATATATATATATATATATGCTATTTGTTTATAAGTAAACAATCTGATTTAAGTGGGATTTTTACAATGTTTTCCCCCGAAAATGTGGATTATGTTGTTCCAAAATTTTCCAAACAGACACCTAATGATATCAGAAGCCCATACTGTACACATACAATACATACATTTTTGCATCCCAAAGCAGGAAAATAATAAATAAATAAATAAATAATAATAATAACAGTATTATTATTAAATGATTATTATTATTATTAGCATTATTATTATTGTTATTAAACAGCCATGTTGACTTGATTGCATATAGCTAGTACAGTTTAAGATATTTCATTTCAGAATTAGCCTATAAACACAGAACTGATGATAAATTCTATAATCTCAATGATAGACATATATGTTTAATGTAAAAATATATTTCATAACAAATCAGCATACAAATGCGCCAATGTAATTTGAACATTTTCTGGTCTGCTATTAAATGTAAGAATTCATTACATACATTAAGCTCTGAAACAGGCAGGAAATTACATTTCAGGCACAATAATGCAAACATTGCCTTTCATGACACTGTATGCAAATTCAACCATCAGCTTTCAGAGGCACATTCATCCCGTTGCAGACATTAGCTGTAATCAAAGTAAGCTTTGTTGTGCGTGTGTCTGGCGGCCACATAAAGAAACCATGAAAGCAGTCTGTGCTCTTCTACAGCAGAACCTGTGCGGCAAGACTTACACTAGTGCATTTCTACATTAAAACACACAACTTTTGCTAACTTATACCTGGCATCCACACAATGAAATGTCTAAAAACTCCAGGGGGCTCATTTATTAACCTTCCTAAAAGTGCGTACAGCAGAATTAATTAAAATCTTTTTATTGATGAATATGGCTCATATGATGATTTAAAGTGATTCACAGCAAGAAGGTCACTGGTTCGAGCCTCAGCTGGGTCAGTTGGCGTTTCTGTGTGGAGTTTGCATGTTCTTCCTGTGTTCGCATGGGTTTCCTCCAGGTGCTCCGGTTTCGCCCACAAGTTTAAAGACATGTGGTATAGGTGAATTGGGTAAGCTAAATTGTCCGTAGTGTTTGTGTGTGAATGGGTGTGTATGGGTGTTTCCCAGTGATGGGTTGCAGCTGGAAGGGCATCCGCTGCGTAAAAAAACATGTGCTGAATAAGTTGGCACTTCATTCCTCTGTGGCAATCCCAGATTAGAAAAGGGACTAAGCTTCAACTTAACTTCATTCAAATGAATGAATGTTTACTTAGAGTTAACTTACAGCTGCACGAACACGATCTCACGGCAATTCGTAACTTTTTGATTTATGTGGCTAATTCATTTGAATTCGTATGATCTTATTTGTACAGATTTGTTCGATTTGCTTATCCCCCACTGACAGTTGAGTTTAGGGGAGGGGTTGGGTGCCTTGCCTCCTTTTTTAAAACCATACATTTTTGTACAACTTAACTGTCATGATTCTGCCACTCTGTTCTTGTTAGTTCTTGTTTTGGTGGCGGAGTCCTGACACTACTCCTGTCATGTTTTGTCATTGTGCGTGTCTCTGTATGAGCGCCGATCGTGGGCGCGCTTGAACCCTGCGCGTTCCCGCTTTACGCGGGCGTGCGGAGTTTGGGCGTGTTTACGGTTGTGCGCTCTCGTCCGGGTGTTTCTGTTTGTCTGTTTGCAGCGTGGTGTTTCAGTCCCAGCGTCTCTGTCTAGTTGGGTTCGGTTTCGGTCGGCGCTGGGATGAAGCACGCACGCTGCGTCTGTGTGAGCACACGGTGAGTGTTTTCATTCATTGTGTGCTCCTGTCTCGCGTCAGTCGTCTGTTGGTGTTGTGTTTGGCACGTGGCGTATGTTTACATGCGCCGCGTGCTTGTGTGTGTGTGTGTGTTATGTCATGTGCTCGTCAGTCTATTGTCTAGCCCCACCCTTCTTAACTCCTTATTAGTTCATTTGGTTCACCTGTTTGTTTATTGATTTACTACCGCTTATAATCTCCTCCATGTCTGCTGTCCTGTGCCAGTTCGTCTTGATTATTCTCTGTGTCTGTTCCTGATGTTTGCACTCGATGCTATCCCGTCCTGATCCCTGCCAGCCTGCCCAGTTTGGTTTGTTTGTTTATTTGTTATTTTGTTTGATTAGTGTTTTCCCCCTCGGGGTTGTTTGTTTTCCCTTTTTGTTTTAATTTTATTGTAAATAAATATTATTCTCATTCTGCATTTGGGTCCTCGCCTCCTTTAACCCCTACCGTGACATTAACTCTACTTAATGAATTTGTTTAAATTAGCCACTAAACTGACAAAACGTAAATAGTTATGTTTCCTCGTGAGATCAGGCTGGCTGCACACATTCTTCTGTTAAGTTTGTCTTTTATAGATCGCAAATTTTGTGTGGAAATTTGCACATACACATTTCCACCCTCGTTTTGAGGGAGCGTCACACTTTATTTATACATTTCACAGTGTAGATTGACTAAAATGCAGACTTTTGAAAATGAAGGCATCGCTGCGCACTCACCAGTTGGCTCTTCTGGATCATTGTGTGACCTTAAATTATCAAGCCCTGATTGTATGACAGTTGACTCAAATTGAAAGAAACGAGATGGCAAAATACCACAAAAATGCCAAAACGCAAAACAAACACAAACTTTTTTTTTAAGATGTCTTCATGTTTAATGACAAAACGGTCACACCTGAGCATCTCGCATTTACACAATATGTTATAGCATTGCTAACGTGAAACATTTGCTCTTCAGTGTTTGGACTTTCAGCAGTGAAACCACACTGAACTGAACTAAACTGAACTTCAACTCTGAAAGCTGGACTGACACTGTTTCAATTTACTATAATCTTCTATGTTAAGCTGCTTTGACACAATCTACATTGCAAAACGCTATAGAAATTAGCGTTGAATTTTATTAATTTTATTTATATGGCGATTAATAGGTTATTTTCTTTAATGCTTATTTATGCAAAAAAAAAAGCTGATGCCTTTTCAGCCGCAACCCAGTACTGGGAAACACCCATGCACTCTCACATTCACACATGCAGTCATACACTACGGCCAATTTTGTTTACCCAATTTACTTATACTGCATGTCTCTGGACTGTGGGGGAAACCGGAGCACGCGGAGGAAACCCACGCGAACACTGGGAGAACATGCAAACTGAAGACGCAAACTCCACACAGAAATGCCAACTGGCCCAGCTGGAACTCGAACAAGCAACCTTCTTTTTGTGAGGCGACAGTGCTAACCACTGAGCCACCGTGTCGCCCCTAAAAAATGCTCATTTTAGAAGAAAATTTCAGATGGCACTTAGAGTATTTTGCATCTGAACTCTTCAAATGATGATTTTTTTACTATAAGTGAATACTGGAACACTAGTGAAGTAGAAAGCACAGTTTCGATAAAAATAAAAACAACTATGACATGTTATTATGAAACTGAAGTTGTTCCAAATGAGAGATGTTTCTTTAGCTTTAATTGAATTCAGTTAAACATAATGCACCTTTGTTTTTCTTACTGAATTCCTTATGTGTTTGATTTATTAAGTCTGCATACATATTTTCAGATTTGTATCTTGTGTAACACTAGAAATGAAAGAACTTGCTGCCAACACTCTCCATTATGCTTTCTGTTTTATTTAATAATTATGGTGGCTTGAGAAAGCCAACTTACTAGTATACTACATAAACGTATTATTCTTCAGTCTTCTTCTTCTGCATCTCCTTCTAGACCATTCATGCTACAACCACCAAACTAACACCAAACCTCCAAACTGGTCTGACTCGGGTTGCTATATCTTTTCCAACTGATTCGATTTACGGTTTTCCGAAAAGTGACCCGGAAAATTCTGAAAAGTCCCATTGACTTAACATTGGACCAAACCTTATGACCTCATAACTTTTGCGCCAGACTGTCATACAGATTTAAG
>LR812519.1:53460892-53480892 GCA_903798195.1 Danio kyathit
CTGGAGTGGCTCCTTTTTTATTTCATTAATTATTATTTTGTTCTCCAAACTTCTATCTGCTTCTGCTGATGGAACATTATCATAAGGTCATGAGTTGAATTTTAAATGTCCGTCCACAGATGGTTGTTCGAGGTCTGGCTTTGAATGGCAATCAGTGTGCGAGAGTCCGCCGTCACAGAGATATCAGAGAGTCAGCTCACGTTACATGTGTGGATTTACAATTGATGGATTTTATAGACAGGAAATAGGGGGAGAGGCTGTTTTGACACAAGTTTTCTTTCTATCTTGAGTTCTTGCTTTCTAGTGAATTATATTAATGAGTTGTCTCACAGAAAACACGAGAATATGGGTTATACTGATCCCATTAAAATAAAACCAGAATATATGTATTATTATTATTATTATTATTATTATTATTATTATTATTATTATTATTATTTTTATTTTTATTATTATGTATTTATTCATTTGTTTATTATTATTATTATTATTATTATTATTATTATTATTATTATTATTATGTATTTATTAATTTGTTTATTATTATTATTATTATATTTATTTATTTGTTTATTATTATTATTATTATTATTATTATTATTATTATTATTATTATTTGTTTATTATTATTATTATTATTATTATTATTATTATTATTTTACTTTAAACTGGATGGTAGTGCGAAACTGGGGCCGTTCTATACCCTTTTTAGATGGGCTAAAACCATAAATTAATAAACTATTTAAATAATTGTAAACATAACTATTGATCTCTGAGTCACAAACAATCAAATAACAGTACTGTCAAATTTTATAGTTCAGATATGAATTGACGCTTCAAATTAAGATTATAGCAATTAGTAGCAATGAGTGGCAACAAACAACCATCTAAATGTGTGTCACTGAATAATTCCTCAAAAACATATTAATCTAGTAATGAAGTGTAAAGTCTTTGAGCGAGTTATTGAAGCAGTAACTGAAAACAAGATAAAAAATATATAAACGTATGTTCACATTAAAAAATTAATAGAAAATAAATAATAAGTTGCAGCCAAAATGAAAAAAGTCAGAACCTCTAAGTGTTAGACAAGGATACATCGCTGCTAAACTTGTGCACCCAATCAATATAAGAGTGAATTATGTGACAATGAAAATTGCTTTGCCGTCAATAATATAATAATAAAAATAAAAATTGAATAAATTGCTTTTAAAATACTAAAATATAGTTGTTTAAATCACATTGCATTAAATCATACATTGCTGTTTTGCCATATTTTGGATCCAATAAATGCAGCCTTGGTGAGCTGAAGAATTTATTTTGTAAAACGTTTATGAACCGTTGTCAAACTATTAATAGAAAAGCTATAAATAATAGTAAAATGACACAATATTTAGCACATATTTTATAGCATAGTATATATTGTGGTTCATTGGCTAGCATAAATAACATGTTTTTTTTTTTCATATTCAGTTGAAGTCAGAATTATTAGCCCCCCTTTGAATTTTTTCTTTTTTTTTATATATTTTCCAAATTATGTTTAATAGAGCAAGGAAATTCACACAGTATGTCCAATAATATTTTTTCTTCTGGAGAAAGTCTTATTTGTTTAATTTCGACAAGAATAAAAGCAGTTTTTAATTTTTTAAAAACCATTTTGAGGTCAAAATTATTAGCCCCTTTAAGCTATATTTTTTTTGATAGTCTACAGAATAAACCATCGTTATAAAATAACTTGCCTAATTACCCTAACCTGCCTAGTTAACCTAATTAACCTAGTTAAGCCTTTAAATGTCACTTTAAGCTGTATAGAAGTGTCTTGAAAAATATGTAGTCAAATATTATTTACTGTCATCATGGCAAACATAAAATAAATCCGTTATTGGAAATGAGTTATTAAAACTATTATGTTTAGAAATGTGTTGAAAAAATCTTCTCTCTATTAAACAGAAATGTTTACAGGGGTGTTTGGGGGGATTGACCCCCCTAATTAACGTTTGATCCCCCCTAAAGGACATCAAAACAAGATGTATGGGGGGTCCTATTGAATCTGAGAAAAAGTTCACTCTGATCTGTATTTTAAATAATAATGTTAATAATTAAAATAATAAATACATTCGTGTGGTGGCGCAGTGGGTAGCACGAGCACCTCACAGCAAGAAGGTCAATGGTTCGAGCCCCGGCTGGGTCAGTTGGCATTTCTGTGTGGAGTTTGCATGTTCTCCATGTTGGTGTGGGTTTTGTCCGGGTGCTCTGAATTCCCTCACAAGTCCAAAGACATGTGCTATAGGTGAATTGAATAAGTTTAAACGTATGTGTGTGAATGAGTGTGTATGAGTGTTTCCCAGTGTTGGGTTGTGGCTGGAAGGGCATCCGCTGCATAAAACATATGCTGGAGAAGGTGGAGGTTTATTTCGCTGTGGCAACCCCTGATTAATAAACTGACTAATCCAAAAAGAAAATGAACAAATGATATCCGTTTTTTTACAGTGTAGTTCAAATTAGATGCGTAGTTTGTATAGTTTGACCTAAAGTAAATCAAAAATAGCTAATCAGGTCAGAATACACTAAATAGTTTATCCCAGAAAACACTGAAAACCTAAATATATTTTATTAATAATAAATTTGATGTAATTTAAATAAATACATGTATTACACAAACTAACATTACCGAAAAAGTTGACCCCCCCCCCCATCGTCATTGTATAGTTAACACACTAGATTCATCCAATAATTTACATAAACATAACATACACTGTAACAAATGCTGGGTTGCACACAATTGATTCATGTTGTCTCAACATAAAGCCAACTTAATCTTTTTTCTTTTTACAAATTTATGTTGATTGAACGTAAAACAATTAAGTTATCCCCAAAAAATATACAAATTGTATTGTTTAAATAAGTTTGAACAAGCAGCAATAGTCTTTGAGTGTAGTTATTTTCCCTTGAGATTGAGTTAATAAAAAGTTTAAACGAACAGACTTGTTTTCAATGAGTGTAAACGTCATCATTTTCTATATTTTGAAAGCTTTTTCGAAACAGGAAATCGAAATCATCTATTTTTGTCTTGCTTTATTGCTTGATAAAATATGTACATGGCAGTGTTACTGGTGTAGAGAGAGAAAGAGAGCGAGAAAAAACCCAGAAACACAGAGAACAAAACCGTTTCCTGGCAGCGTTGTCATCTGACTCCAAAGCGCAGAAGAGAGAAAACAGTGAAGGCAGTCTCCCTTGAGGCAACGTTGTCTTCCTCTTGGGGAAAGCCCTAGTTTTAGCTTGTCCTACATCATCAAAGGCCCGCTTCACATGTAATATTAACAGGATTTCTATCAGAAGTCACTGCGTAAGAGTATTAGAGACAACATTTACTCAACAATGCCGCGGCCATCTTTGTGTGAAGAGATAACAAGGACTGACCCACTGGGTTATGGGATTACTCGATTAAACTTTTACGAGACTGCCAAATTCTGCTGTGTTTCTTGGACTAGATTGAATTGAAGTTGGCTTTTATGCTGAGTGGAGTTCATTTCGAGATGAAGTGCCAGTGAAGCGGCTCTTGTGCTCTTTCGTGCTGTTCCAGACGCAGGTCCTCTGTGGAAATGCAGACGGTTACTAATGATAAGATAAAACGCCGCTGGTCGCTGAACTGAGTAAAATTGCAACTTCCAGTCATTCAAAAGAGAACGTTTTAGTGAGAGACATGCAGATGGGCAACCTTTTGGGGGGGAATAAATCACCCGGATCAAGGTTTCGTGGTGTAATGAAAAATATTAGATTTTATTTTTTTGCATGTTCAAACTAAATCACCGTAAAATAGTGAAAAAAAAGAGTTTTCTATAATGTTTTTTTCCAACTGCTTACACACATTTTCAAAACAATGTCACGTTTTTTTTTTCAAAACTCTACAAACAATTCTCAAAACTGCACACACAACATGCAAAATGCCTCACGTCTGCTTCAAAATGGCCTAAACGCATGTCATAATGAAGCATTTGCATCAAATGGCAAACACTTCTTTCATATTATAACACTTTTATAGCAATGTCAATATAGCATGTCAACACTGTTGTTCTGAATCAAATGGCTCGTTTCCACTGAGTGGTACAGTACGGTACGGTTTGGGTCAGTACGGGTCACCTTTATCAGGCTTGCGTTTCCACTACAAAGGGTACCCTTTTGGTGGGCATGGTGTACGACAGAAAGTTAAAGTCGACGTCATTCTCGCTCGAATAAATGTCTACAGTAAACCTGTACAGGTCGTTCACATTATATGAGAAGCTCTTCTCACAAAACAGATGCTTTACACATATAAATACTTGTTTATAAATGTTTATTACAAACATTTCTATGAACATGATTTGATTATAACTGCAGATCAATGACAGTGTGACAGTGTTACAGCCTACTGTAACGTCTGCAATTATATAAAATAAATAAATAAATGCAACATAAATGAACACACTCAGCCTTACAGTCTCCGATATGTTATCACTTACAGAAAAAGTACACACAGCATACATTAAGTCCTTATTTAAGTTCAAAAACAATAACACGCAACATTTACAGTAGCCCACAGTCAGAGCAAACTTCTCATCTGTAATCTTTAATCTTCACCAGCACATGTAACCTCTGTTACAGAGTAATTCCGTCATTCCGAGTTCATAATAGTCCGATGATAAACATGGCAGTTCGTTCATGATTCAGGATGCTGAAACTATTTGCTCCTGTGTTTTGTCGGGCTTCTCCTTTTTTTCGCGCTTCACTCTTGCGTTTGTCCTTTTCTATCTGAATGAATCAGATGTCGAAGATGCTTCAATAATCACACACACATTATTATCATCAGCTCAAGAAGTTCGTTATATCAAATATAGACGCAATCGCGAGCTCCCTGGAGAAAGCGAAAACCGCTCGCACTTTTAGATGGCCTCGTAAAACAACAACAGGACACGGCAGATTCTTGGCTTTGTGGATGTTCATCAAGACAACGACAAGGTTTGTTTTGAGCCCGGGTCATCCATGGATCGTTATTATATGCATATAGTTGTCTCGGCTGTGTATTTAAAAAATATGGCGGTTCCTTTTGTTTTCATTCTGGCTAGCTCCACGAGATCGTGACGTATTTCTGTAAACCAATCAGCGTTCAGCTGCGCGTGTAGCTTCACCCTTTGGTACCCTTTCTCGTCTTTGGTACTCTTTCGAAAGGGTGCCGAAAAAGTGGTACGGTACGGTTCGGTTTGGTACGCTTTTGGTAGTGGAAACGGCCATAAAAGCGTACCGAACCGAACCGTAGCGTACCACTCAGTGGAAACGGGCCATAAAGCTCTTTTTTCTTTCATGAGCTTATATCTACAATTCAATACAATCTTCTACAATGACAGTAATCTGCTGAGAAGAGTAACAGGTACACTGTAAACACCAATGACATGTAGAAACAGAAAATATCTATATATTTGTCAATATATCTAACATAATATTTAATATAATGTCAATATAGCATGTCAACACTGTTGTTCTAAATCTAAAGCTCTTTGCTCTCTCAAGAGCTTATATCTACAATCCAATACAATCTTTTACAGTGACAGTAATCTGCTGAGAAGAGTAACAGGTACACTGTAAACACCAATGACATGTAGAAACAGAAAATATCTATTAGGCCAAACATTACAGTTGCATACAGTAGCATACAACAAAACCATAAACATACTGTTTGTAAAAATGTATGTAAAGCATATGTCAAGCATAAGTAAATTCTCCAGAATACAAAAAATACAGAGCATGGGGTCTCAGGGGGAAAAGTGTCCTTTGTCTGGAGAAGCATCTTGCTGGGATAGGGTTGGCCATCATACAATTTGTAGGCCAGGCTTAGAAGAATTCCTCTATTCTTTTCTAGAGGAATTTAGGATTTGGAAAAGGTGATTAAGTGGTAGGTGCAAAACTACAAATTGTGGATCAGTTTTTTTTTTTTTTTGGCTCAGAACAACCCAGTATCCCTGTCACCTTTTACCTATTTATAGGCCTATACTACAGTAAAGCGGTGATTGGTTAGTGATCAGTTAAGAGATTAGTGTTTCCACATTTGGGGGGCATATGTGTGTGACCGGGTAAATAAGTGTAGCATTTTGATTGGTTGTGTTTGGAGAAGGAAACTGTTGGAAAAAGGGATATATATATATATATATATATATATATATATATATATATATATATATATATATATATATATATATATATATATATATATATTTTTTTTTTTTTTTTTTTTTTTTTTTTTTTTGTCTCTTTTTCTTTTCATTAAACAATTGTATTTGTATTGCTTAAGGTGATATATATTAACCAAACTTCTTCTCTTGAGTGTGATATGCCTTGCATACTAATGATGCATTTTTGCAGAAGTAGATGAAGCTGATAGAAATGCATAGGCCTGATTGTCTAAAATTAACTTGAGCTCTGCAGATAAACTTCCTGTGAGCAGAGATGGGTGAAAATGAACACAGAATATTTGCAGTTAAGAAGTCTTATGCTTTGTAACGTTGTGCAGAGAATTTGTCGAAAAAGAAGACGAATGTATGGGTGCGGCCAATGGAGGATTGGAGAATGATTGACAAGTGACAGATTCCACTAAACTCCACCTGTTAATATTAGCTGCGTATAAAAGCTGGACTCAGGAAATAAAAACTGTGCGACCTCCTGAATGTAATTGAAATGTAATCAGAAATGTAATCAAAAGCAAGTAGCTTCCTGTTAGATTTTTGTGTTTTAGGTATTGAATTGTGTGTAGTGTTTTGAAAGAAGTGTTTCATGAAATTGAAAACTGAGTTTTCCGCTGACTGCGTGCGCACACCTCACGAAACGGATGAGGCTTTTATACTTGACGCATTCACTGTTGTGATATTCTTCAAAATGACAGGAAGCGACAGGGGCATTAGTCAACTCAAATGAAACGCGGTGTTGCGCGAACTGTTCGGTCGAGTCTCAAAAAATTGTGTGTGCTCTGCCAGCCGAAATCATGTCATGCGCACCCAAAGCAAACCTCCGCAAACACTGCGAAGGTGTCACATTCGCCGTGCACTCTTAAATAAACTAGCAGAGGCATCAAGTATAAACCAGGCTTAAATCCGCCACTGATTATTATTCATTCATTCATTTTCTTTTTGGGCTTAGTCCCTTTATTAATCTGAGGTTGCCACAACGAAATGAACCGCCAACTTATCCAGCATATGTTTTACGCAGCGGATGCCCTTTTCAGCTGCAACCCATCACTGGGAAACATCCATACACACTCATTTACACACATACACTACGGACAATTTAGCCTTCCCAATTCACCTGTACCACATGTTTTTGGACTTGTGGGGGAAACCGGAGCACCCGGAGGAAACCCATGCGAACACGGAGAGAACATGTAAACTCCACACAGAAACGCCAACTGACCCAGCTGAGGCTCGATTCAGCGACCTTCTTGCTGTGAGGCGAACGTGCTACCCTCTGCGCTACCGTGCAGCCCTGATTCTTCTTCTTCTTCTTCTTCTTCTTCTTCTTCTTCTTCTTCTTCTTCTTCTTCTTCTTCTTCTTCTTATTATTATTATTATTATTATTATTATTATTATTATTATTATTATCATTATTAATATGCATTAATGTAGATGCGCATATATATATATATATATATATATATATATATATATATATATATATATATATATATATATATATATATTTTTTTTTTTTTTTTTTTTTTTTTTTTTTTTTTTTTTTTTTTTAAGGAACTTGCACATTTCAAAAAATATATATACATATATCTGTAATGTCTGCCATCAGTGCAGAAAGAATTGCATGTCATGCTAAGCATTAAAATGCAATATCATTAAACTGTTTTTACTCACATGAACCACACACAAATCAATAAAACATGCATCAAACGCACCTGTGATCACACTTCAGCTAAATTCTTTATTAATGTGGCAAGTTGTGACACGGTAGCCTGTAAACATCTAAACAACTCATCATGACTCACAGCATCTTGCATTCCTAAAAGGCACACATGCAAATACATCCCAGCACATATATAAAACCACATCAATGCACATGCACTCTCAGTAAGGGCTTTGGCGCATTAGCAAAATCGAAATTTTCAACATTTACGTTTGAGGGCAAAAAGTCTTTAATAAGATATGGGAATAAAGTTGGTGTTAATGGTTAGCGAGTGCAGAAGAGGAGGGGGGTGTGGTGGGGTTCAGGGACACTTGTCTTTAAGCTGTTTGACTTTTTGACACAGTCTAAATCTAATCATCAGAAAGCTTTAGAGGTGAAGTGGACTATCGTACCAGAGTCAAATCCTCCGAAAATTAAGCCCATTAATCAAACACACAGACTCATTTGCTGGTTTTTATAGAAGTGGCTGATTTGCAGTTGAGGATGGCAGACGAGGAGGGTGAAACAAAAGAGAACGAGTTCCGCCGAAGCAGGAGAATATCCATCAATTCTCATTAAAGGAAACTAGATCATCTCTCCTAATTAGAATGGCTTTTTACCACAGTAAAATATGGAGTAAAGCGAGTTAGCCGGTGCGCTGCCATCGCTGATTAATTAGGTAAATGCATACAAGGTAGCAAGTTCATGATAAAGGCTTATTAAATGAAAAGTGTAATTTATAGGAGGTCGAGTCCACAGAGAAAATATTATCACCATTTCCCATGAGGTAATTTACTGATTCCGTCCCACTTTGCTCCTCCATTCTCATTTTGCTCCATTCTTTGCTTCCCTCTCTCTCTGTCTCTCTCGCTCTCTCTCTCAGACTCTGACTCACTCTTGCTTAATGCAGACATCAGCAGATGTAGCTCTCTGTGCACCTTAATTCAAACAACAATACTGAAAATTGCTATAATAAATCTGATAGTTTGTTCAATGTGACCTGGCCTTTTGAATCTTTCATCATATCATATCACCGAGCACATCTTTACTGTGAAATCTGCTAGCAGTGATTTTTTTTGCAGATACAACAAATACAAAAGATGATGATGTTTTTTGTTTTGTTTTTTGTTTATGGATAGTTGGTTTTATAGTTCCCCTCTTACACAATTTACTGTAGAATGTGTAATTTTAGCAAGATTTCCTCCAACATGTAGGTTTTTTATTATTATTTGTGGCTAAATCAGATTTTACATTTGTAAAGATGCAGTTAACCAAATGTAATCTTGGGGCTCATTTATAAATGTGGCATACACACAAACAGGGATGGAAACGTGCATATGCCACTACAGTTTGTGATCTTTAAAAAAATGTATACTTCTAAGTAAACACATTTAACTTAAATATTGACTTAAATCTTACAAGAAATTGTTAAATCACTTCTGCCAGATTTTTCAACTATGCCCCCTGATAACCCATTAGACAGATACCTTACACGTTAGGGTTGCATTTCTATTATTTATAATTTGATGATAAATCCGCCATCTTCCCATAGATGACATTAAGAAAGCCTGGGAGGAGGACCTTGGTAGTTCACTATCAGATGATATGTGGAATGGTGTTCTCAGTAAGATCCACTCATCATCTATTTGTGCTCGACATTCTCTTCTTCAGTTTAAAATAGTACATAGACCCCATATATCTAAAGTTAAATTAGCTCAAATATTTCCTGGCGTTAGCTCTTTGTGTAATAGATGCCAAGCCGCTGAGGCTACTTTAATGCACACATTTTGGATTTGCCCTAAATTAGAAAACTTTTGGAGATCAATATTCAATATGATTTCTGTTGTGCTTCAATATAAATTAGAGTCGGAACCACTTGCGGCATAATTCAGAATCGCCCCAGAAGACTCATTTTTTTCTCGGTCAAAGTGTAAGATTCTTGCCTTCTTGTCATTATTAGCGCGCAGAGCAATTCTGCTTAAATGGAAAGATACCATTCCACCCACCTTTACTCAATGGACCAGAGAGATGATGTCCTGTCTTTACCTTGAAAAAACTAGATACTCTTTAAGAGGATAGAGTATACAATTCTATTAGATATGGCTCCCTTTATTGCTTGTGTTGACCATATTAAGTAATACCCTACAAATATATATGTATATATAATTAATTATTATTTTTTTAATTAATTAATTTATTTATTTTCAATTTATTTTTGTTTTGTTTTGGTTTTATTTATTTATTTATTTATTTATTTATTTATTTATTTATTTATTTTGTTGTTGTTGTTGTTGTTGTTGTTGTTGTTGTTGTTGTTGTTGTTGTTGTTGTTGTTGTTGTTGTTGTCATTAATAGCATTGGTTTGTTTCTCCAAACACTTGTAATTTTAGACTGAAGTGATCGACACTTATGTTTTGTTCTATTCTAAGTAAGGATTATAGGGTTTGTTAATGAATTTTTTTTCCCCAATTTTTGTTTAATGGAGAGAAGATTTTTTCAACACATTTCTAATCATAATAGATTTAATAACTCATTTCTAAAAACTGATTTCTTTTATCTTTGCCATGATGACAGTAAATAATATCTTACTAGATATTTTTCAAGACACTTCTATACAGCTTAAAGTGACATTTAAAGGCTTAACTAGGTTAATTAGGTTAACTTGGCAGGTTATGGTAATCAGGTAAGTTATTGTATAATGATGGTTTGTTCTGTAGACTATCGAAAAATAATTAGCCTAAAGGGGCTAATAATTTTGTCCCTAAAATGGTTTTTAAAAAATGAAAAACTGCTTTTATTCTAGCCGAAATAAAACAAATAAGACTTTCTCCAGAAGAAAAAATATTATCAGACATACTGTGAAAATTTCCTTGCTCTGTTAAACATAATTTAGGAAATATTTAAAAAAGAAAAAAAAAATCAAAGGGGGGCTAATAATTCTGCCTTCAACTGTATTTGAAAATTAATAAAAAATATTCAAACCAAAAATATTGCCTTAATTGAACTACTTTAAATGATCATAGGCCATTAAGAAATTATCATAATAATTAATAAAACAATCAAAACATTTATGCCATTTAACAGCAGACTTTTCAAACTATTTTGCATCAAGTTTTGAATGCCCTGCATACAAAGATAGAAGATGTACACATGCGTTTAAAAAAGATAGAGGTTATTATCCAAAAATGTGGACCACTGATTTTGTGTCTGGCCACGTATCCCAGCGAGTCCTGTAATAATATGCAGGAAAGATTTGCCACAGGACATGTAAATATTTATAAAGTGAGTTCATGCAGTTTTGAGTATTACTCTGGATTTATTTATGTAAATGCACAAACAATGTAACACAAAATAAGATTCCAAATATGCAGATGATCACTTTAACCTCAGAGATCGGAGAAGCAGATCGTTGTTCTGGATATTGTCCGTTGGTTGAGTTGCAGCGACAAACAGATATTTTTCAGCCTGCTTCATCAAAAAAAACAACAGTCGTTGTCACACCGTCTTCCTTTGATGCTTTCATGTCACGTCGTAGCATCCCAGTCCAACCCGCCGTGACGAATCTACCATTTTACATGAACCACACACAGACCGAAGCTCATCTCAAGCCGCCTCTCAAACAAGGCCTGTTCAATACAGTCTCGTATTAGCACTGGCTGCTGCGCTGGGCATATCTAATGCATTCAGCTGACTGACAATGTCAGTGTGAGGGAAGAGCGGGTTTCTGACATTTGTATCGCAGATGAGACATGGGCTGGAAATACAAGTTTGGGCCAAATTGTTTTTCTTTTGACAAAAGTTGAGCTTCAGCTTTGATGTGTGACATATGGAAGACCCCTTGTATGCTATATGATGGGCTGTATGGTAGCCTTAAGATAGACAGACAGAATGAGGGGAAAAGGAGACGTTTTTGGATGTCGGCTTGAGGGGTGTCAGAGAGCACTGACACGAAAGACTGGAAGAACAGAACAACTTCTATTTTTGACCATATATTGAAGCGCTACAGGAAAATTGGGCAGTTTTGCAAAGCTTTTTAAAAGTGTTTTTTTTTTTTTCTTTGTTGTATTTTTGTTTGTTTCTAAGGTAAATAATAAAAAAAATATATATAAAATAATAATAAATAATAATAATAATAACAATGAAACAAATTTTTAAGTTGCTGCTGTAATATATTTTGTAATAAACATCTTGTTTCTGTAATCAAATGTTCAAATTTGTAATATTTACTATCTTTTAAATATAAATATGCACATGCACATGAATTTTGTGTGTGTATTATCATTATCATTATTTATATTATTATTAACAAAAGTATAAGCAAACAACAGTTTGTAGGCTTTTCCCATAGTTTTTTTTTTTTTTTTGTCTGAATTACATTGTTGAATAATAATATATTTCCCATATTTTTAGGAATAATACGAATATTCATTCAATTTATACACTGTTTAGATAGTGATAACAGAAAACGGTTCGTTCGTTCATTCCTTCCTTCCTTCGTTGGTTTGTTTGTTCATTGGTTTGTTCCTTCCTTCCTTCCTTCCTTCCTTCGTTTGTTTGTTTGTTCATTCGTTCGTTCTTTCATTCCTTCGTTCGTTCCTTACTTCGTTTGTTCGTTATTTCGTTTCTTCCTTCCATCTGTCCTTCCTTCATTGGTTTGTTCATTCGTTTGTTCATTGGTTTGTTCATTCGTTTGTTCATTCGTTCAGTTGTTGTTTCTGTGGTTCGCTTATTTGTTCATTCATTCATTCGTTAATTCGTTAACTCATTCATTCATTCATTCATTTGTTAATTTGTTTGTTCGTCTGTCTTCATTTATTTATTTATTTATTGTTTGTTTATGCTAATGTGAGAATTACATGTTTTAGAAGTTTAATTTTAATAAATGTTCATTCGTTTGTTCATTTGTATGTTGGTTTGTTCCTTCCTTCCTTGCTTCCTTCCTTCGTTTGTTTATTCGTTCTTTTGCTCGTTCATTCTTTCTTTCCTTCCTTCCTTCCTTCCTTTCTTCCTTCCTTTGTTGGTTTGCTCCATCCTTCTTTCTTTTCTTCCTTCATTCGTTTATTTGTTGGTTTGGTGGTTTGTTTATTCGTTCATTCGTCCATCTGTCTGTTCATTTATTTATTTACTGCTGTATAGTTTGTTTGTTTGTTTGTTTATGCTGATGTAAGAATTACATGTTTTAGGAGTCTAGTTTTAATAAATCCTTCCTTCCTTCCTTCCTTCATTTGTTTGTTTGTTCATTCGTTCATTCTTTCATTGCTTCGTTCGTTCCTTCCTTCATTTTGTTCGTTATTTCGTTCCTTCCTTCCTTCTGTCCTTCCTTCATTGGTTTGTTCGTTCGTTTGTTCATTCGTTTGTTCATTCGTTTGTTCATTCGTTCAGTTGTTGTTTCTGTGGTTCGTTTATTTGTTCATTCATTCATTCGTTAATTCGTTAACGCATTCATTCATTAATTTGTTAATTTGTTTGTTCGGCTGTCTTCATTTATTTATTTATTTATTGTTTGTTTATGCTAATGTGAGAATTACATGTTTTAGAAGTTTAGTTTTAATAAATGTTCATTTGTTTGTTCGTTTGTATGTTGGTTTGTTCCTTCCTTCCTTGCTTCCTTCCTTCGTTTGTTTATTTGTTCTTTTGCTCGTTCATTCTTTCTTTCCTTCCTTCCTTCCTTCCTTCCTTCCTTCCTTCCTTCGTTGGTTTGCTCCTTCCTTCTTTCTTTTCTTCCTTCATTAATTTATTTGTTGGTTTGGTGGTTTGTTTATTTGTTCATTCGTTCGTTCGTCCATCTGTCTGTTCATTTATTTATTTACTGATGTATTGTTTGTTTTTTGTTTGTTTATGCTGATGTAAGAATTACATGTTTTAGGAGTCTAGTTTTAATAAATGCGGTTTCGGTATTTTGGTAATTACTAAATACATTTTGAGTTCACAAACATGCATAGCTTGAACAGTATGAATCTGTGAACGGCTTGTTTTTTTTTCTGCTGAGTACAGTGATATTAAATGTATAGGGAGGAGAGATGGGCTGTGTCTGTGGTGGACTGTATGTGGGCCGACTGTCATTGAAAAAAGGTGATGAAGGACCTCATTTTGTGGCCCTAAAACTGCACTTTTCTTGGTTTTCTTGAGTACACACATGCGCACAAAAGCACACACACACACACGGTTTCTATTCATATCTTCAGTCTACATCCTGAGTTGTCCTTGTAGACTACAATTGGTGTGCATTTACACATGAAGCATGTGAAGTGCGCTCATATTTACTGGTTTAATTCATTGTGGAGTAGCTATGGATTAGTCAATGTCACACAGTGTGAAGGGTGTGAAGATTCTGTGATAGAGCTTTAGGGTTTGTTTGGGACTTGTGCTTCTGTTGTTGTTGTTTCTTTATTTATCAGGGGTCGTCAAAGAGTAATGAACCGCCAACTTATTCAGCATATGTTTTCCACAGCGGATGGCCTTCTAGCTGCAATCCATTCATTTATTCATTCATTTTCTTTTCGGCTTAATCCCTTTATTAATCTGGGGTCGCCACAGCGGAATGAACTGCCAACTTAAGGCCTGTGCACATCGAGAGGTTTTTTGCTCACGTTTTCCATCGACTTTTAACACCTCGTGACTAATTAAAGGCCGTCAATGTGATCGTGCACACCAACGCGCAAAAGCATGCTCGTTTTTTTTTTTTAGATGTGCCGCTTCAAAACCCTCTCCACCAATCAGATTGGCACTTTTGTTCACGTGCACAGAGCTGGTGAAGTTACAGTAAACAGCACTTGGAGGCACTCAAGCGCAAAACTGTCAATGCGAGCGCACATTGAAGAAGATGCCCAGAGGCGATATGAACGTGGAGCTGCTTATTGCACTGGTGAACAATAATCATTTCTTCATCGCTAGAGTTGGAGCTGCTACTTGAACCATCCATAACAACAAGCGTGTCAACTTAGTCTTCTTCTTCTGTGTTACAAGTGGGTGTCAGAAGCTTAAATTTGTGTAGCGCCATCTAACGTCAAGGAGTGATTTTTCATACTCTTCTGCTTGACGCCTGTGAAAATCGCTTGGGTTTGAACCCGGAAAAACGTCTTGAAAAACGCAAAAGAAAAGCGTCCCGGTGTGTACGAGCCTTTATCCAGCATATATTTTACGCAGCGGATGCCCTTCCAGCTGCAACCCATCACTGGGAAACATCCATACACCATCAATTTTAGCATACCCAATTCACCTGTGCCGCATGTTTTTGGACTTGTGGGGGAAACCGGAGCACCCGGAGGAAACCCACTTGAAACCAGAGCACCAGTAGGAAACCCACGTGAACACAGGGAGAACAAGCAAACTCTACACAAAAACGCCAACTGACCCAGCCGAGGCTTAAACCAGCAACCTTCTTGCTGTGAGGCGATTGTGCTACCCACTGCGCCACCGTGCAGCCCCTATTATTATTATTATTATTATTATTATTTTATTATTATTTATACTAGCAGTGGTATTAAAATCGGCGTAAACCTAAAGTTCCAACAGATGTTTTATTTCCATATGACAACAAAATGAATCTGAATATTGCGTTGGGGTGGGGTTAATTTTTTTGTGCTCCACCCCTCATCTTTCACTTGAAGCAAAGCTAATGTTTGTACAGAGCAAAAAATCCAGTGTTAAATATACAGTGTGATTTTTTTTTTTGGTGTTGTTGAGTGTTAAAACTGGAGTACATTTTAATCCACGAGTGTGAAAGAGCGTATATTTAAGAGTTTTTTTCAGTGTTAAACTTTTAACCCAATATGCAGTGTATTTCCCACTAATGATGGGAAGTCCAGTTTTTTTTTTTTTACTTGAACCGGTTCTTTCAGACAAACAGTGATCAAACCAGTATGTTTTAGTTAAACTTGAAACATATCTTGTTGCATTTTAAAATGCAAAGAGTTGAATGTTTTGAAATTATTTCTGAAAAGGTTAATGAACATTTAATAAATTAAAACTATTTTCAACATGTTTGATCACTGTTATCTGTCACACACACTAATTGATAATATTGGAGAAAAGGTAATATAGTAACACTTTGAGGGGTAACACACTCCAGTTTGATGTAAGAATAAACTCTTACTGTGTTAAAATGAACTCTGAGAGTAATGTACAAATTTCACACTAGAAAGTGTTATTTTAACTCCAAAATTTAGGGAGTCATATGTACTCCCAAGGAGTGTTAAGGTAAACTCAAATTGAGTTAAATGTACACTATAAGGGCGTGGCTAAACATATCTCACACGAGCATAAAATTGACATCATCAGAGAAGAACTGTTATTCCAGAGCAAAAGCAAATGGTTCGATTTAGATTAAAGATTATCATTTAATTTTTTTTCTCAGTGGATTAACTTGAACAGATAAATTATTCACCTTAAACCTAACAATGTGCGCCAGCAAAATAAAAATAAAAATAATAATTTTGATTACTATTAATTTTATTAATTGTTATTTTATTATTTATGATTATTTTGTGGTATTTAAAACTGCACCAAAAAGTCATCAGAAGCAACTAGAACAGGGGTTCTCAAACTCAGTCCAGGAGGGTCAGTGTCCTGCAAAGTTTAGTTCCAACCCCAATCAGACATACCTGGGCTAACTAATCAAGCTCTTACAGGCTTTCTAGAAACATCATTACAGGTGTGTTGAGGCAAGTTGGTGCTAAACTCTGCAGGACACTGGCCCTTTAAGACTGAGTTTGAGAACCCCTGAACTAATACAACAATGGGAATTATTACTAGTAGTAGTAGTAGTAGTGGTAGTAGTAGTAATAATGATAATATTTGACTACAGTTTTCAGTTTTTGCAAACAGCTCACGTATTATTAACTAAAGTTAATGCTAGATTTGTCAGTAGTAATATTATAAAAAAAAAAACATTTCACGACAATTCACATTGTCTGGAGATATTAAAAATGTGTACTGCATGTGATTACACCAGCACTCAAATGATTAGTTCACAAATGTGTAAGAGGTTAATCAAAAATAATTATTTGCTACATAAACTTTTATTTGGTTTCCTGTAAGTTTTTAATTACCCACATTTCCTCCTTCAGTCTTGTTTTTATATTCTGTTCTCCATCTTCTCCATCTTTAAACCCTCCCATGTCTACGCAGTTATTGCATCCTGCGCAAACAAGGAGTAATCGCCCTGACCTTGTTCGCTCAGACCAAAAAAAAAAAAAAAAAAAAGAAAAAAGAAAAAAAGCATACAACTACTGACAAAAGAGCTTTGTTGTTCCAAAATAGCAGAGTAAGTACTGAGCCTTCTTCAAAAAGACAGTTATGGTCACAGCTAACACCTATTTGAATTTGTGCTGATAAAAATGCTTGAAAAAAGCAGCACGGGCATTTGAACAAACAGAGAGCCACACTTCTGTATGCTAGAGAGGTCAAGCAAACTAAACACAGCGGATTGAGGGTTTTGTCTAAGGTGAGGTGTTGTGTGAGATGTTGAAGATGCAACGCCTCTATTGCAGGCTAAGTGTCAGACCGATGCATATTCTTCCTCCTGCTTGTCTTTCACATTCGTAACACACTCGCACACCTTTTTTCCCCCCCCTGTTCAGATGTGAATTCGCTCTTCTCTGTTGCTAGGTAGCATTGTCGTGCCCCTTATTGTTAGACTCTGAAGGAAAAATATCATACATTAAGACCCTCTGCTCACCAAACTACATCAATTACAGGGTTTGTTTTGGTTTCATCCTTCAAGGACGGCAAGTATCAGCCCTCAAGGACGCCTCGGTCTATATCACATACGCACTCCTTCCAGAGCGTTCATATATTCACAGTCGCATTCAATGCCGCACAGACAGAGCCAGGTTGACATATATGTTGCAATGCTAGGCGAGCGCTGTGACCGATCGCATGTCGCTGGTTAGCGAGAGACTATGGAAATAAAGCAATGTTTACAGTTGGACTTGGCATTTCTCATCTTTGGAACTGATCATGGCAGACAGCAGCAGGCGGCATTTAACCCGAATGCTCTTTTGATAAGTGCTCTCTGCGGAACCAAACACTGGCCTTTTAGAGTCAGACTAGCCCATACATTCTATAGAGAGCGTGTAGAACAGAACGTCTATATAGTGTAATCTGTAGGACAGCAACTGGAATATTGACATTTTGTAGTCATAATTCATGTAATGAAACGAGTGTGTGAAAGTCAGCTTGGTAGCGTAATAAGAATAGATTTATTTTTCTAGGGAGGTACAAAATTTGCCCTTTATTGATTTTAATTGATATTTTTTTGTCACGTAACCTGTGCGAGGTGAACAGAAAAAAGCCATAATGGCAGCTACACTGCGATCTCCATAGAAATGTCGCACAATCCAATCCATCAGTTCCAATCTACGAATATTTGAATCACATACCAGCAGAACAAAACGTATATTTATACAAAATGTAAATCATTTGCAATCCATATACTGTTTATCAGTCATTTAAAACAGTCGAGTCCCTATCAGAACTCTAATTTGGGGGTATTTACATTTATCTTGAGGATATTCCTCAGTGATTTAATCAGTGGTGATGGCATTATAGCGTGTAAGTGCTGCTTTTAAATTTGGAGTTGGTTTCTTCTGCTATTTACAGTATACGCAGCTTGATCTCACGAAGAAACGTAACTATTTTACGTTTTGTCAGTTAAGTGGCTAATTCATACAAATTTGTACGAGTTCAGTATGATTTAAAAAAAGAGACGTAGCACCCGACCCTAAACCCAACCATCATTGGGGGGTAAGCAAATCTTATGAAACTGTAAGAATGAGATTGTACGAATTCACACAAATTAACCACTAAATCAAAAAAGTTACGAATTGCCGTGAGATTGTGTTGGTATACGTTATTTGACTTTGCATTTCAATTTATATTTTAATTTACCTTCAAATTAGAATAGAAACTGTTTAAAAAGCATACAAACCTACTGACAGTTACTATAGATTGATATGGACCAATGATGCTACCATTCAGCACAAATCCATAATTGTTTTCCTTTCTGGCTGTTCATTCTATGAAGGAATTCTGTAGAAGCACAGCCCAGAGGTGTCTACTTATTTGTTAGCAACATTATATCTCATTCTGCAACAAAAAGAGAAATCATTCACATGTAACTTTGCGGTCAATGTGAGAAATTTTGAACGTTTTGCCCTTTATGGGGTGTTTTCTTATGATGTGACGTCACGTGAAATCTTTCAAAAGGAACTTTTTTTTTTCTTGAAGCGGGTGTACACAGTGTGAATTCTGATAGTCATAAGATTGTATGTCCACACGCGTCACTAGTGCGTTTTTGTGAAAATCGCCCAGATGCAGTGAGCAAGATTTAATGATTGTTTGCATTATAAAGCAATCACATAATATCCCATGCAAAAACATGGCTAAAATTTTATAATAACTACCCACTGTGAATAATTTATTAACCATTAGCAAATAGTGAATTCATTATTTGTTAAGCATTAACTCTACATTAATAGACGTTAGTGCGCAGTTTATAAATATATAATAAATAGCAATACAATAATGAATGAACTATTTGCTAATGCTTAATAAATGATTCATAGTGTGTAGTTATTATAAAGTGTTCTATTTCTTCTATTTCTATCTCTGTGCATATACATTAGATTATTCAGTACCAAAGCAAAATTTGGAACTAATCTAACAACAAATAAACTGAAGATCACAGTCGAAAAATTAGTACACCCAAATTAATATGTTGAGGGAAAATAAGTAAAATTTAAATAAACAGGCAAAAAAAAAATTGAAATGTTGTAGTTTGTATTTGTTTTGTTTGCAATAACTTAATTAATTTAAATGTATATATATATATATATATACTATTTATTTACTATTAAGTGACTAAAGTTTTAATCACAATTAAGAGGTTAAGTGAAATAAAATGGCATTAAATTGATTTAGTTTAGTTGTTTAGTTGTTTAATTTAGTTTAGTAGTTTAGTTTAGTTTAGTTTAGTTTAGTTTAGTTTAGTTTAGTTTAGTTTAGTTTAATTTAGTTTAGTTTAGTTTAGTTGTTTAGTTCAGTTGTTTAGTTTAGTTTAATTTAGTTTAGTTGTTTATTTCAGTTGT
>LR812519.1:53485892-53536945 GCA_903798195.1 Danio kyathit
GTTATTTTCAGTCTGAGCTAAGATGAACCTTATAAAGCAAAAACATTAATAAAGAAAAGATAGACAGACAGACAGACAGACAGACAGACAGACAGACAGACAGACAGACAGATAGACAGATAGATAGATAGTTAGATAGATAGATAGATAGATAGATAGATAGATAGATAGATAGATAGATAGATAGATAGATAGATAGATAGATAGATAGATAGATAGATAGATAGATAGATAGATAGATAGATAGATAGATAGATAGATTTATTAAATAAAAACTTTGTTAAAGTTATAGTAGTAAGTGTATTAAACATGGACAATGCAATATTAAATTGCTACAATTTCCAGCTGTCAAGGTTCCACATTTAGGTTTCCAGCTATGAGCTCATTTGCATCCCAAGCTCATACTTAGGCTTTTTATACCACAATAAAGCTGTACAAAAATATGTAAAATACCCATTGAATAGTGAGGACTGGTGTTCAGTATATAGTTTAGCCAGAGCTGCTAAAATATCAGTTTTGATTTTTCAGAGTTATTATTATTATTAACAAAAATAATAACAACAAACTGCAGATTATATGAATATTATACAATAATTATCAAAATATGAACGTATCATCTGTATCTATGTCAGAATTGGCCATGAGACAACATAATTATCAGTTATCGGTATTGGTTTTCATATTTTGGATCTCTCAATAAATAGTTGTTTTCAGTATTTACATTTTTCATATTGTGGATCTCCCAATAAATAAATGTTTTCAAAATTAATAATCACTTATTGTGTAGTGGAAAATCTAACCTGCAGTCAAGCACATGTTTATATACAGAAGCATATATATTAATAATATTGTTATTCTAACGTTTCTTCATTTGCCAAAAATATAAACTAGGCATGTTTAATTATATACGTTATGATATTTAATATAAAGAAGTTTGTCGGGATTCTTCCTAATTTCTACATTTAATTGTTGCATTTGTGTGGTTTTGGATTGTTTATCAATATTTTTTTTTTATTGCTATGAGGATTACATTAAAATGACTAAAACTTAAACTTAGAATAAATACATATTTAAAAAAATAAATGGAAATGTGTTCACAAAATAAAACTAACTAAACTAAAACAAAAAAATGAGCAAACTAAAACTAAACTGAAATGTACAGCAAATTTAAAAATAGTATTGAAATTAAACTAATTTTAAAAATGTTATAATAATAAAAAAACTATAATAACCTATATTAATACCTATAACAAATATAACCTATAATAGAAAAAAGTGGGGAGAAAAGCTTAAGCAAATAATTAATACATTTTGATGAATAAAATATATCTGAATGTAAGCATAAGCAATTTAATTCCTGTTTTTTTTATTTTATTTTATTTATTTTTTTCTTTTAAATGCGCCGTTTGGTAAAATAAATGGAAATATTTATGGCCTGTTTCCACTACACTTGCTGATGCAGTACAAATGACTTTCTGGATATTAAATCGAGATATTACAAAGCGGAAGGATTTTATTCATATTCTTCTTGTAATGTGTCTAAAAATGCTGACAGGAACAGGCAGTCCAGTTTTTACTTGCTAAATAGGGTGAGAGGTTAAATGCGTTTTGCAATCATTCCAGTGAGAATCTCAATTGTCAGATGTCTAAATGACAAATGAGTCACAGAGAGTCCATTTTAATAAAGGGGTGATGAAAAGCACTTCATGTAATGCGCAGGACAACAATAACAAGTAGGTTTGCGTTTGAATTACATGCACTCCACAAGAAAAATCCTAAAATTCACAGCAAAAAAGACAATTGATGAAATATTGTTAGAGCTAAAATACACTACTTGACAAAAGTCTTGTCATCGATCCCAGTTGTAAGAGCAACAAATAATAACTTCTAGTTTATCATTCGGAAAAGTGGCAGAAGGTAGATTTTTTAGATGAATAATCAGTTGAACTGTATCACAAACATCACAAATACTGCAGAAGACCTATTGGACCCCGCATGGACAAGATTCTCACAGAAATCAGTTAAGTTTGGTGAAGGAAAAATCAGGGTTTGAGTTACATTCAGTATGGGGGCATACGAGAGATCTGCGGATCTGCAACAGCGTAAGGTATCAAGACATTTGTGCTGCCCGTTACATTACAAACCACAGGAGAGGGCAAATTCTTCAGCAGGATAGCGCTCCTTTTCATACTTTAGCCTCCACATTAAACTTCCTGAAAGCAAAGATGGTCAAGATGCTCCAGGATTGGCCAGCCCAGTCACCAGACATGAACATTATTGAGCATGACTGGGATAAAATGAAGGAGGAGGTATGGAAGATGAATCCAAAGAATCTTGATGAACTCTGGGAGACCTGTAAGAATGCTTTCTTTGCCATTCCAGATGACTTTTTTTTTTTTTTTTAAGTGAATTGAGTCATTGCAGAGATGAATGCAGTTGTCCAAGCTCATGAGAGTCATACACAATATTAATTCTTTTTCCACTGCACCATGACTTTATATTCTACACTGTACATTATTTCTCCTAAGTGACAAGACTTTTGTCTAAGCAAAGTCAGACATTACTTTCCTAATTAAATTATTAAAAATCAAGGCATTATCATATTTTATTTTGGTAAAATAAGCGTAAACTAGAGGCCTTTGTCTTTCATATAAGCCACTTCTGATACCAAATCATCAACTAGAAGTCAAGTTATTATTTGTTGTTCCTAAAACTTGAATAGGAGACAAGACTTTTGTCAGGTACTGTATATTGTTTGAACTAATATTATTGCTTGGGCTTAGTTTAAAAAGACATCTTAGATTAAGTATATATTTTAATGTAAAAATAGACACATAATTAATTAAATAAATAAATAAATAAATAAATAAATAAATAAATAAATAAATAAATTAACATTTAATAATAATAATAATAATAATAATAATAGTAAGTATTATTATTATTATTATTATTATTAATATTATTATTATTATTATTATTTAAACAGAGAAATGTACTGAATATAAAACAAATTTGTTGAAAAAGATACTAAAATAATTAGTTACAGTTTTTTACGTGTGTATTTTTTGAAGGATCTGTTTTGCAAATGCTAGAGAGGAAATGTTTGGGAAACATTAAAAAAAACTGCAATTTCATTTAGTAGCGGTGAAGAAATTACCTCAGATTTATGCTAAAAACTCTTCTATTTACTTTGCAGTAATGTGCGAATGCATTATAATTTAGTTCAGGCCTGTCACTTTAGGCTACATGCTGTAGAAATGTGTTTATTTACCAAGGTTCGTCCAGGTGGGCACGTCAATTTGAAATCCCATTAGAAGAAGAAAACTACTTTTTATATTTGTTGTCAAATAATGAAAGGAGGAAGTTATTATTGAAACTCTAAGTAATTATAGAGCATACTAAATGTATATTATGTAATCTGCAGCTCTAAGATTGGCTTTTCAAAAAAGAAAAAGTATAAATCCGAACAAAGAAAGACTAGTGTAACTTGTGTGTATATATATATAAATCAAAATCTTTCCTCAAAGGGATTTATGAGTCTCACCATCTGTACCAAAAGCTACACATATTGCGAATCAGCTTATTATTTTACAGTCATCTGGAGTTTTACGAGTTCTGAGAGTCTGTGTATAAATTATGTGCAATAAGCAACTACGCATTTCATCTACAGGATGAAATAAATGAGAGAGAGAGGGGGGAGAGGGAGTTTTTTTTTCTTTCTTAAATTCTGCTACATTTTATAAAAAAAGCACATGTAAGAATGTATATTTCACTCAATATCTTTAGCAACCATCTTTAACAGAGCAAAGCATTTCTTTTCAATTCCGCACATTTTCAAATTCTTTAATATTCCTCACATTTTCATAAAATAAGAACTCAAAATAAATTCTAAACAAATAAAGCTATTAGTAAACATTCATATTTTTGTTTTGATAGAAGTCTGTTCTACTCACTAAGGCTGAATTTATTTGATTAAAAATACAGTAAAAGAGTCATTTACTTGTGTAATAACTGTTTGTGAATATTCTGATTTGCTGTTGTGTTCAGTTGTTATTTGTGTTCTGTTATTAAAGGGAAAGTTCACACAAAAAAACAATCAATTTTACTGAATGTTAACTCTCAGATTACTTATTATAGACCAGTTTAATTTGTTTTTGTTGTTTTGCTTTGTTTTTTTTTTTTGCTTCCAGTAGCCTTTGACTTTCATAAAGAACATATGGAAGTCAATGGCTATCAGCTTCCAACATTCTTCAAAATATCTTCTTTTGTGTTCAACATAAAAAAATTCGAACAGGTTTAGAACAGAATTAAATTATGAGTGAACCATCCCTTTATTAAGGGTTCTTATGATTATTATCAGTTATGTTATCAGTTTTTCATGTTTCTGTGGAAGAAAATTACCTTTCTAAACACTTTGATAAATACACATTTCTAAATACTGTATTATTTATAATAAATAAAACATTTTGTAAAAAAAAAAAAAAAAAGTATCCGAAATAAAATAACATTTTAAATGTATTCACATAAAAAAAACGTTTTCCCAAATTTAAATAGTCACTTTATAAAATGTGCTGTATGTACATTTCTGACTCTTCTAAAGCATCAAAATACCATAATATGTTTGCAGATATTTAAGAAACATGCCAAGTGAACATTCTTGATTATTTGAAAAACAATGCTGAAGTCAGATATTCTGCTTTGAAAATGTGCATTACGTGCCGGAACGTCTGTTTTTGTTTTGGTCCCTTTAACCCACCTAATGCCAGTTTAGCCAATTTTATTTCAGCACCCCCAGATTGCCTTCATGAGAAACAGCGTATTTGATTCATTCAGTCAGAAAGGCTCTCGAAACATGTGCCCACGACCAAAATGCAACCTCCGGTGAACAGTAACAGCCTCCAAAATGAGACACAGATTCAGAGTTCCACATGAGGTGGTTAGTTAGCTAATAATTTAAATATTACAAATGTAAACATTAGGTGAGCAGGGTTACATTGTAACCTCATGTCCTAACAACACGCTACATGACAAGACTTGCAGTGATAAGCAATTTTGGCTGTTTGAACCAGACAAAACATGATAGAAATGTAAATAAAGCCATTCAGAAGCACAGAATACTACACTGCAAAATTTTCCAACGGTTTATTTTGTTTTCAAGATCTGAGGTAAACTATCTGCTGCTGCTTGGCACGTAAAATAAAAGTAACGTAAAATGGCATTTATTCATTTATTCATTCATTCATTTTCTTTTTGGCTTAGTCCCTTTATTAATCCGGGGTCGCCACAGCGGAATGAACCGCCAACTGGTCCAGCACGTTTTACGCAGCAGATGCCCTTCCAGCCGCAGCCCATCTCTGGGAAACATCCACACACACTCATTCACACACATACACTACGGACAATTTAGCCTACCCAATTCACCTGTACCGCATGTCTTTGGACTGTGGGGGAAACCGGAGCACCCGGAAGAAACCCACGCGAACACGGAGAGAACATGCAAACTCCACACAGAAACGCCAACTGACCCAGCTGAGGCTCAAACCAGCGACCTTCTTGCTGTGAGGCGACAGCACTACCTACTGCGCCACTGCATCGCCCAAATGGCATTCAAACTTACATTATTAGCATTTAACACTGAATAAAGCACACAGGGTATACCTGAGCTGATCGTTGTTCACCTGTGAGAAATAGAAGCCATTTCTAAAATATAAATTTCAGGTGTTGGTTAGGACAAAAACTCATTTTAGTATGGAAAATATTTCTTCTTCTTCTAAAATGCTTTTAGTTAGAAAACGGTTCAAATCAGCCTTAAAGAGCACCTATAGTGAAAAATCCACTTTTTTAAGCAGTTTGGACAGACATATGTGTAGGTATAGTGTATAGACCGTCATATTGGGGTGATATAAACACACCCAGTCCTTTTTTTTCAATTTAACAACATAAAAACGGTGGACCAATTGGAGCGGTTTTGAGACCGACCGCAACTTGACATAGGAGTGCAATCCCCCCGCCCACCGAATTGATTGACAGCTGCGTATTAACATGTCTCCGTAGTAATGTGTGTAATCCTATCAACAAGACAGGACGTGCGCAAAGCAACCGGGAATAAAAGGTCTGTTCAGTTTGCTAGGATCATCAATCATCATTAACGTGATCAAGAGTGAGTTTTACAAGTTTAATTTTTTTTAAAACAGTGCATGTTAATGACTTACCGCCATTTACTTCAGATTTACTTTATTATCACAGCCGCGTGTCAGTACAATTATAAATAAAGATGCTTCAATCCCAGTTTGTTGACGTTAAATCTGGTTTATTTTGTACATTAACATAACAGATATCCATACAGCAGTGGATATTAAACTGTATCCTGTCACATTTGCGTGCAAAAAGAGTGCAAAGCTAAACGCACGCGCAGTCTGTGTGTGTGTCCACGCTGTGTGTGTGTGTGTGCGTGAACTTTGTAACGACATTGTGTGTGACTCATCGTTGCAACTCCACAACAAATGCATCAAATACTCATTGGTAAAGTTCTTATTGTAGTATTTCTCACAAACGTTACGTGAGATCAGCTTCCTTTATGTCTGTATGTTGTCTGACGCAGCCGAGGGAGGAGATTAAGGCACGCTGACAGGCACGTGGGAACGGTGGGCGGGGAGGACTAGCCTTAAAGGCGCAGTACACAAAAACTGCTACCTGATGGTTAGAGCTGTAAAACAGAAACTTCTAAAAGCTATAATAAATAATCTGATGGGTGTTTTGAGCTAACAATTTACAGACACATTTTTGGATACACAAAAGACTTATATTAAATCTGGAAAAAGGGGTAAACTAGGTGCCCTTTAAATCAGCCATTAGGCTTAATAGTCAGACACACTCACCTCAATCTGGCAACCTGCGCTTGAGTGCACTGGACAGAGGAGGAGCTGAGTGAAAATGTGTTTTGCTCCAGGAGTGCAATACCTAGTTCAACCACTATGTGTCAAATTTACATACTGCACCTTTAAATGGTTTATTGTACTTTTCCTCAAACAAATACAGTATTAATAGAAGACAGCAAATACATTTTAAACTTACATTGACACATCTTTCTCTCGGTGTGTGTCTGTGTGTGTGTGTGAGAGAGAAAGAGCGCAATAAGATGAAAGAAAAATGTCAATAAAAGTTCTTGAGCTTCATTAAAATAGGTTCTTTTACTTAATACGTCAGTGTGCTGTATCTTTATGCTTATTACTGTAGGCTACAGCTGCTAACCTAGCAACATGTCAAAAACTGAGTCAAGTCTGCAGTCACTTTTTTGTGTGCGTGCAGTGATTCTGTCCAAATTGGTCATTCCACACCGTTTCAAATATGCAGTCAGTATGCAAACAGCTTGCCAGGTTTCGGAACAGAGCTAAAACCAGCAGAAAAAGGCAGTGCATAAATGCATGTCAGAACTTCCTAATTAATGTCATATTTTGATTTCAATCCAAAATATATAAAAAAATGGCTTTTAAGAACATTTAGATCCATGGTAACCGTCCAACCTGTAATTCTGTGCTTTCAGTGGCTCTTTCTCTTGCGTTCTCTCGCTCCCTGGCCTTTCATTTTCTCACACCCACCCCCTTGTTCACACCACCTCCTAATGGACAACGTGTGAATGTAAAGTACATCCGTTGACGTGTAACATTAGCAATTTCCGAACACAATCTGGACAATCTGCTCTGATTTAAAACACTTTGGCTTGAATGTGCTTCTCAGCAGACTATTCTTATAATCTCAAGGCATGTGCCCTTTTAAAAAAAACTAAATAACCAGGGAAGATCATTGTGGCCATAATAAAAACAATCCATCATGCATAATGTTCATTAATACCTTGTTTGTGTTGCATTCCAACTTAGTGAAGGGAAAAAGAGACACTGCTTTGTTTACACGGCTGACAATTTGGAGATGTTGGATTTTGATGAAGTGTTTTCCAAAATAGATGTTTTAAATGCTGCTTTCTGCCTCTCTTTCACTCAGGCATTCATCTCAACTTACATACAACACTTATTGTACATGCAGTAAACTGTGTAGTTTGATGTATACCTATCTAAAGTTCTTCATACATAATTTCTCAGATGTTATGAAATTCTGGAAGTATTGCATACATTTCATAAAAGTATTCTGGAATGGAAAGTTCTTTTCCCTTTTCTGGCTGTCCACCACATATATTTTTTTAATTATGGGGTGATTTTGGAGATTTTCAAAGTCTCCTCCATAAAAATAATTGATTATAATTTGAATTAAATAAATAACAAATAAACAAAACTTTAAACCCGGATTCATCCAAAATAATAAAAACAATTCAGTCATGCATAATGTACAATAATACCTTGTTTGTGTTCCATTACAACTTAGCGAAGGGGAAAAGAGACACTGCTTTTTTTTTTTGCTTTTTTTTCACACACCAGCCAATTTGGAGATGTTGGACTTTTCATGGAGTGCTTGTTTTAGTCTTAAGTTAGTAAAACATCCAAAATACATATTTTAAATGCTATTTTCCCTTCTCTATTTCACTGAGGCATAAACCTCAACTTACATACAACACTTACATTACATACAGCAAACTATATAGTTGTTGCAAATGTGCAGACAGGGGTAGTTCCAAATGCAGCTTTATTTAGAATGGTCAGGCAGGGGTCAAAAACTAGGATGGCTGACGTGAAACTGACGTTTCGACACAGTGTTGAGATCCTAACACGCAAGTGTTTCGAAACACTGCACCAAAGCATAATCCGAAACACCCAGGTCACGTGACTAAAGTGTTACAAAACACCAGGTCACATGACTAAAGGGATTCAAAGCATTGGAAGCAATTCGAGACATGGAGAATATATGCGTTTGACTGACAGAGTCGGGATAAAATCTCTATCTCTTGTGGCCTATAAATATATATATATATATATAGTCCTTGTAATTAATGATGATGAGTTTCAGCTTGTGTGTGTGTGTCCAGATGACTGTCAGCTGTGGCAGGTGTGATTGGTAATTGGTACAATGTTCTGGGAGTTGTAGTTCGGTTCAGTAGCAGAATTGTAGTTCTCCAGCGATCTGCAACAACTAGAGTGCTGGTGATTATAATAATAGTATTCTTAAGTCATTTTGCAGATTGTATAAAATTCTAAAATAAATATATATATTTTTTTTCTGTCTGTTTTTTTTATTTATGGTTTTTTTTTTTTGGAGATTTTCAACTTTGATTTTGACTTTAATAAAAAAATAAATAAATAAATGATTAACAAAAAACCTGGATTCATTCAAATTTAAAACTGTTGAGCTACAAATAAGCAGATATTTAATAAAACAAGATCTCATCATTTTGCATCTTTTCGGTGCTATTTTATATCTATTTATTACTTATTTATTTTTATTTCATTCATTCATTCATTTTCTTTTCGACTTAGTCCCTTTATAAATTCAGGGTCGCCACAGTGGAATGAACCACCAACTTATCCAGCATATGTTTTACGCAGCGGATGCCCTTCCAGCTGCAACCCATCTCTGAGAAACATCCACACACACTCATTCACACTCATACACTACGGACAATTTAGCCTACACAATTCACCTGTTCCGCATGTCTTTGGAATGTGGGGGAAACCGGAGCACCCTTATTTTCATTTATTTATTTTTATTTATTTATTTATTTATTAAGAAATTCTGACGGTACAGTTTTAACACCAAAAAGACTAAGAAAATCTGTATTCAAAAAATTAAAAATTTTAGAAAATGTTTAATTCCAAAAAAATATTTGGTATTATTAAACCGAATCAATCAAATGTGGAAGTATGGATAAAACTATTAGTTTTTAATTATTGAATCTCGCCTTAAAGCCTTGATTCTATTGCAAACCAAGTCATTGAACAGAAAAAACAGCCTTTTTATATTTCTGCAACAATCAACTCATCTCCTCCATAAACCTCAGTGATTGAGATCTTGATGCAGGATTTAAATCAAAACTGCACACTCATCGGGGAGCCATGCAGCTGTGTTATGAATTAGTTCACCAGATAGCATTGAGGAAATAAGTAACCTGTCCCACACCCCGGTACAAATGATCATCCGTGTCCATTAATCAAGAGAAGACACAGTGTGTAGCGTGACCGAACGTGCAGCTGTAGATCTAAAGACACGAAACAAAAGAGACACAAAAGAGTGATGGCCCCAAATTGGCTGAGAGAGTCTCAAAAACTAATCAATACATTTGGGTTATCAGCTATGACTTTTCTTCAATATCAAGGAAGCCCCGCTGTGCAAAAATGAAAAGACTGAGAGCGAACGTCGGGCGTTAGTTGAGAAGACGGATAACATCACATCATGTTATTTATCGATGGAGATAAATAAATATTCAGCTGATGTTTACTATGGTATCGACCGCATGGGGTGTGGCGAATTGCTAACATTCGAAAAATGATCAGTCAATCTCAACAGCAGACTCCAGAAATCTCTAAAAGAGGGTGGACCTTGGTGATATTGATCAGACTAGATGCGACCATAAATATTATGTACACATTTATTTAACCTCTATGAGACAATATGTGGTCGTTTTAGATCTGTTTAATCTGCGGACCTCGATTTGACAATGTTGTTAGGCAAATGTTGTGAGAGATATTCTTCCTAAATATTTTTTTTTTAGGTTACACTTTATTTTAAGTTACAGTGTAACTTTTTATTTAACTCCTGAGTAATATTCATTAATTACATGTGGTTTGAATTAGAATGCGGTTTAGGTTTAGTTACACGTACTGTAATTATGCATTATTTAGTGTAATTACTTTAGTAAGTGCATGGAACATGTGTAACTGTCACCTCAGTGTTACTGATTTATTTTTTTTTTTTCCTTGTGGTGTTTAATGGTGCATCTTTTGGAACTATATATAAAATGATGATGTATTTAAACGTAGCAATTTTTATCCAAAATTATATTGTTGCCTATGATGAAAATCCTCTTTTGGAAGCTGTTTGAACAGAACTGTGTCATATTGGACTGATAGAAACACAATAAGTCTAATTTTTTTAAATTTCCTGACGTTAAAATGAATTCAAATCCCTCCCATTTTGCACAAACGTTACGTGAGATCTGTTTCCTTCATGTCTGTCACTGTGCTGTTTATCTGATGCAGTCGAGGTGGAGATTAAGGCACACTCTAACAGGCACATGGGAATGGTGGGTGGGGAAAACTAGCATTAAAGGCACAGGCAACATAAACAGCTACATTGTGCCAGAGCAGAAAATCCAATATTCTGAAAGGTATGATAAATAATCTGATGGGTGTTTTGAGCTGAAACTTTACAGAAACATTCTGGAGACACAAAAGACTTATCCTAAATCTTGAAAAGGGGGTAAAATAGGTGCCCTTTAATAATTAAATATTTACATTTAAATGCATTATTTGTTATAATGCATTTATTGTGTACATATTTTACATTGTATACATTGTACTAGCATAAAAAAAAAAATTAAATCTGCCTGTTATTACAGTAGACCTTAATCCACCTTTAACCTATACCCATACCACCCACTCTGTTCCTAAATCATACCTGTAACCCACCTCACTGGCACCAGAAGTGTTTTGTAATACAGTATAACCATAGTAAGTACATTGTACTTATTTTCGATGTAAGTAGTTAACTAGTAAGGCCACTTAATATAAAGTGTGATCCTATTTTGTTTTTAAGTATATAAATTATAAAACATATGTTAATAGTTAAACATTTAGCCTTTCATTCATTCATTCATTTATTCATTTTCCTTTGGCTTAGTCCCTTTATCCATCAGGGGTCGCCAAAGCGGAATGAGCCACCAACTTATCGAGCATATGTTTTACAGAGCGGATGCCCTTTCAGCTGCAACCCAGTTCTGGAAAACACCCACACTCATTCACACACACTACGACCAATTTATTTATCATGCGAACACGGGAAGAACATGCCAAATCCACACAGAAATGCCAACTGACCCAGCCGAGACTTGAACCAGCGACCTTCTTGCTCCGCGGCTACAGTGCTAATCACTCAGCCATCGTGACGCCCATTTAGTCTTAACAACTAATAATAATCATAATTTATTAGTCAAAAGTTATTCTTTTATATGCAAGGAACTTTAGTATGATCGCTTACCCTTTAATATATTTTTATGAGCCAGATTAAATATATATATATACAGTACAGTTGAAGTCAGAATTATTAGCCCCCTTTTGAATTTCTTTGCTCTTTTTTAAATATTTCCCAAATGATGTTTAACAGAGCATTGAAATTTTCACAGTATGTCTGATAATATTTTTTCTTCTGGAGAAAGTCTTATTTGTTGTATTTTGGCTAGAGTAGAAGCAGTTTTAAATATTTTAAAAGCCATTTTAAGGACAAATTTATTAGCCCCTTTGAGCTAATTTTTTTTTCGATAGTCTACAGAACAAACCATAGTTATACAATAACTTGCCTAATTGCCCTAAACTGCCTAGTTAACCTAATTAACTTAGTTAAGCCTTTACAAATCATTTTAAGCTGTATAGAAGTGTCTTGAAAAATATCTAGTCAAATATTATTTACTGTCACCATGACAAAGATAAAATAAATCTGTTATTAGAAATGAGTTATTAAAACTATTATGTTTAGAAATGTGTTGAAAAAAATCTGCTCTCCGTTAAACAGAAAATGGGGAAAAAATAAACAGGGGTGCTAATAATTTAGGGGGGCTAATAATTCTAACTATAATTTTTTTTTTTTTGATTCAAACACCTAAATTAGACTGGCATGTTAGTAAAGGTAGTAAAACATAAAGCATTAAAGGGATAGCTTACCTCAAAACTAACATTATCTCATTATTTACTCACCCTTGTTTCAAACCTTGTATCAAAATAGATAATATGAAGGAAGCTGGAAACCTGTAACCATTGACGTCCACTTCATTTTTTTTTCCTAGAAGGTAAGTCAATGGTTACAGGTTTCTAGCTATCTTAAGAATACAGGGAGTGCAGAATTATTAGGCAAGTTGTATTTTTGAGGATTAATTTTATTATTGAATAACAACCATGTTCTCAATAAACCCAAAAAACTCATTAATATCAAAGCTGAATATTTTTGGAAGTAGTTTTTAGTTTGTTTTTAGTTTTAGCTATTTTAGGAGGATATCTGTGTGTGCAGGTGACTATTACTGTGCAGAATTATTAGGCAACTTAACAAAAAACAAATATATACCCATTTCCTGCATGAAAATCATGTTTTTCTTGAAGGATGCAGACTTCTTCCTGTACCACTGCTTGAAGAAGATGTCTTCCAGAAACTGGCAGTAGGACTGGGAGTTGAGCTTGACTCCATCCTCAACCCGAAAAGGCCCCACAAGCTCATCTTTGATGATACCAGCCCAAACCAGTACTCCACCTCCACCTTGCTGGCGTCTGAGTCGGACTGGAGCTCTCTGCCCTTTACCGATCCAGCCACGGGCCCATCTAGACTCACTCTCATTTCATCAGTTCATAAAACCTTAGAAAGATCAGTATTGAGATATTTCTTGGCCCAGTCTTGACGTTTCAGCTTGTGTGTCTTGTTCAGTGTTGGTCGTTTTTCAGCCTTTCTTACCTTGGCCATGTCTCTGAGTATTGCACACCTTGTGCTTTTGGGCACTCCAGTGATGTTGCAGCTCTGAAATAATGCAAAACTGGTGGCAAGTGGCATCTTGACATCTTGGCAGCTGCACACTTGACTTTTCTCAGTTCATGGGCAGTTTATTTTGTGCCTTGGTTTTTCCAGACGCTTTTTGCGACCCTGTTGACTATTTTGAATGAAACGCTTGATTGTCGATGATCACACTTCAGAAGCTTGACAATTTTAAGAGTGCTGCATCCCTCTGCAAGATATCTCACTATTTTTGACTTTTCGGAGCCTGTCAAGTCCTTCTTTTGACCCATTTTGCCAAAGGAAAGGAAGTTAATAATAATAATTATGCACACCTGATATAGGGTGTTGATATCATTAGACCACACCCCTTCTCATTACAGAGATGCACATCACCTAATATGCTTAATTGGTAGTAGGCTTTCGAGCCTATACAGCTTGGAGTAAGACAACATGCAAAAAGAGGATGATGTGGTCAAAATACTCATTTGCCTAATAATTCTGCACTGCCTGTATTGCATTCAACAACAACAACAACAACAACAAAAAATACATATAAAGCTCTGCAACCACTCGAGGGTGAGTAAATAATGAGTAAATGTTTATTTTTGGGTGAACTATCCCTATAATTGGTATTAATGCTGTAGGAACTGTCTGTGAACATATGTTCACAGAGATCTATATTATGTGGACAAATACCATGGTGGTCTCCTAGTCTGCCTAATTATGTTCACCAAAAAATACATCAAGCTATTACAGCAAAACATGTTACAGTGGCCCGTGCATATTAGCTGTTGAATATGGAAAACTGTAGCAAAGCCAAAGGAGTTTGTGCTGGAACAGTGTGTGAATAGCATGAGCTTCCCAAGTCTCCAGCAGGTGAGAAGATCAGTAATTGCCTTTCTTCACAAACATACACTCACACTTTGCAGCTCATCCAGACAGAGCTGTTGAGAGACAGCCAACAGTTGATTGGCACCGTCTCAGTCTCAAGCTTTGCTCGTTTTTCACACTCAGGTAGAAAAGAAGAGCTATCCAAAACCTGCAACTGCCACAGTTTACTCGGGGAAAAAAAAGAGAAAGAAAAAAAAATCCTGCAAGATATCTTTCTCTTTCTGCTTCAGCACACCTACTCCTCAAATCCTCATCCGAGAGCTTTCACTCGCCTGGATCTGAAATGCAGCAGTCTATCAGAAGGCTATCACTGCTCTCCATGTCATTAACATGCGCTGTGGTTCCGGATATTGTCTGGATTTTTTTCATTTTTCTTTGGCTGGATTGCATTTGCGTTTTTAATTCTGATCGATCTCCAGTGTGACTGAAAACAACAGATATGAGTACACCCCTCACAGATCTGTCTTTTAAATGTATAATTTATATAGGATGCTTTACAATATGAAGTTTATTATTAAACTAATTTCGAGAGCAGCACGTGCTCATGATTGACCCAGCTGGCCCACATTAGCTAATCACGATCCTCCAATCAAAGGATCCCAAGTCACTATATATATATATATATATTCTGGAAGAAACCCCCCTCCTCCCCTTCTTCCACCTTTATCCAGAATGGGCGGCAGAGTGGGCCAGTGACTAGCACTGTTGCCTTATAACAAGAATACCAATGGCGTCGGGTCCTTGCTGAGCCATCTGGTATTTCTGTGCAGAGTTTGCATGTTCTCCTCGTGTCTGTGTGGATTTCCCCCAGGTTTCCCGGTTTCCTCCCACCGTTCAAATATGATCTATATTATAGATAAAAATAAGCCTAAATCTTTTTTCTAATGTCTTACTCTCAGGAAACTCGCCTCAGCAGTGGGGGAGTTTTGAGATCGACCTGAGCTCAATCTGCCCTCGCCCTGCGAAAAGGGAGGGAGCCCTGGCCCCGAGGATCCCTTGAGCTCAGGTCTCTCTCCTGGGACAACGTGCCAAACAAGCTATGTGTACTGTAAATCTTGAGCTAAGTGTGAATTCTTGAACAGTGTTGGGTGTAGTTATTTACAAAGTAAAGCTGCAGTCACACTAGAGTCTGTGCGTGCGAAATTCTGTCGTACGGTGCTGTGAAAAGGGGCGGGATTAAACAAGATGATTAGACATTAAAAAAAGCAAGCGATTGGTCCATGTTTTTGTTGTAAACAAATAAATGTTGGATAGAAGAGAACCCAGTCCAGGAGACTCGAAACAAGCAGAATTCTTTTATTGAGACGTGTTGGTTAAATCTGCAGTCATCCAACGTCTTCAAGAAGTCCATGTGTCTGCAAGAGCCTATTGGAGGTCTGCAGCCTGCTAGATTTATCACAAGTCTGATTTGAGACAAAGATGTCCTGTCTATATTGTATTCTTAGGAGAAGGGGAGATGGCTAAACAAAGCATGCAAATTAGGTATTGGGTTAACCAGCATATAGGTGTTAGAAAACCTGCCACACAAGTTAATCAGCAAAGGGGTTTCTTTGGCCTGAAAGTATCACCCTAAGACAAAGGCAGAGTCATTGAATGCCTGCCCGTTGCATTTGCATCACTGGCTCAGCCAGTAGTCAGAAAGATAGCTGGGCTGTTAATGAAATGATATAATTAAAAACCAAAGAATATAACTTTTCAGTTATATGTAGATTATTGTTCATTTGAAACTAGATTATATAAATTTATAATCCCACATTTTAAATTTCTCTCCAGAGAGGTCATGTTTTGATCCTCGATTGGTCTCACGCAGTCAAGTGATGTGATTTCGCAGGTCAGAGTTCACCAAGCTTGAACTTTGCACCGCAGCGACCTACGAAACTTGACGCATGACTTTGCATTTCCGGTCTGACGCATTCGCATGCGTATGAATGGAAGTCTATGGGGAGAAAAGTCCAGTGTGAGCGCAGCTAAACTAGTTGTTGTAATGACTTTTTTGCAGACATAGCAAAAAATGTCTGACCTTAATAGTAATAATAAGAAGAATAATAGCAATAATAATAACAACAACAAAAACAACAATAATAATAACAATAATAATAATAATAATAATAATAATAACAATAATAACAATAATAATAATAATAATAATAATAATAATAATAATAATACATTTTATTTATTTATTTTCTCAGACCCAAAGCTTTTACTAAACAGTAAAATACAACAAAGCACAATAAGACAATAAAGGATACAGTTAAAAAAAAACACAGTGAGAATAAAATAGATATCACATATTTAAAACAGTCCTAAAAGATGAGTTTTAAGTAGTTTCGTAAAACAGTCCAAAGATCCAACATTTCTAATGTTTGTGGGAAGAGAATGCCCTACCTCACATGGTGCTGAGTTTACAATGAGGCTGAAACAGTGTAGGACCCGAAGCAGAGCGTAAACATCGAGAGGCAGAAGAAATAGACATCAAATCACAAATAACCTGGAGCAGACCCATGAACTTTGAGCCTTAAATGAACTTGTTTAACCCCCAGGGGTCGAAGCCCGCGTATACGCGTTTTGACGTTTTTTTCACATGAAAACTCCGAAAAAAACTTAAATGACACTTTCAGTTTTGATCGTACAGATATGAGCAATACATCGAATCTGTTAGGTGTCTAGTTTTTTTTTTGTGTACACTCACAATAACAACAAAAGTGTGTGCTTTTGCAAAATAAGGAAAATAAACAGTGAAGGCACTTTCTCTTTTCTCTCTCCGTGAACTGTTTTTACAAACGCGTCAGTAATATGCACTGAAACTCCGCGAAAACTAAACACACAGACATGAGACATATATCTATAGAAAGCTTGAAGTGTCTACTTTTAAATGCAGCGGTAATGCAATTATTGCTTGATAAAGTAATCAGTATGAAACCAACGCTATGTCTAGCTTCTCTATCGGAGCTCATTATTTGCAATGCGACCACGCCCACGAGGCTTTGTTATTACAATAGTCCACGTGAGACTCACGCGACATGTAAACTGAAGTCAGAAAAAAAAACAGCGGAATCTTCACGAATACATGAGATATACACATGACAGACATACCTGCATAAAGCTTGGAGGGTGAACTTTCCAACTCATTTTGAAAGCAAATGTTGACTCGCTAGGTAATCCATACAATTCTCCCGGCAGAGCGCGCATCACACTGGCTCTTCCCACTTCCGCCATTAATACAAACAATGATGTAGGCTGCCCACACGCCCACAGCGCGCTGGCTAGAACGTGACGCATGTTATACGTGTTATTAATTTTGATTTATTTTACCGTAGTTGAACCTGTTAAAGTTTGGAAAAAGTTAACTAAGGCTGCAACTATTTGGGCAAAATATATATAAAAGGTCTTCAAATATTATTTTGATTATTCTTGTGTTTTGTCATTATGCCAGAGTCATATAGAGATTATTATTAAATGCTGGATTAATGCACAAGAAAGTTTTTATTACAACAGTTTTGCAAACACGTTTTATACCATTTCAAATATTTCAAATATAGGCAATGTATTTTGATGCATTTAAACAAAACAGATTTATTAAACAGATATATTTATTAAAATAAAATTTTAGTCACCAAATATATTCAGAAATTGAAACATGATACAATAAAATTCAAGCAAAATATTGAAAAAAATTACAACTTTGAGCTAGCTTTTCCAAATGGACATTGCTTTACAATGTCCTTGATGGGTGAGTGGGGGAGTGTCTTTTGTCTCTCCAGGTGTGAATTATTCATGACCATTAACAAAATGTAAATCTCTGTAATGTTTCCTTTGAATGAGAGAATAAAATAATTTTTACATAATTGTGAAGTAAATATTCTAGCCTACCAGACTGGTTACTCAAAAGTCTTGCTCACGCACATTTAGTGTGTTTTTTGGACCTTATTTCAGCTACATTTTTTTCTCCAAATCCTACTAACCACGCATAATATTTTTTTTTTCTAAAAAACAAAGGCATGTACATCAATAATTGTCACATATTGTTGTAGCACAGTTTGTGCTGAATACAAATAAAATATATGTTGGCCAATACCATGTAATAAGTAGCTGAAATTAGCACAAATATCAGGGCATGTCAAAACATCTCAGGGGCCCCAAAATCACATCAGACCCCTGAGGGTTAAATACTGTACATAAAATTGACAGTTCTGGATCAATCATTTACAAGAAGAAGAGTAATTCATCTATCAAGTTGAACACGCTAGAGAAATCATGAACTGATTCAGAAATATATGGCAATATATGGTTTGCGTGAAATAGTGTGTAATTGCTTTGAAATGTCTTGTGTTTTGATATATATATATATATATATATATATATATATATATATATATATATATATATATATATATATATATATATATATATATATATATATATGGATGTACTGGGGTGCTGTTTTTCCACATGTCAGTGTTTATGAACAGATTACGCCAAAAAGAACATGAGTAATCTTGACAAACTTTACATCAGTCTAAAGCTACAACCATCAAGCAGCCATTGTAGCTAGTTGTTTTTAAATTGGAAGTTTTAAAGCTAAATTTGTGCAAGCTGTACAGAAAACACTTAGATATGGACTGAATATCATCGTAGTAACAAAACACACAAGCAAGAATCACAGCTTGAAAACTTTTGAAGTTAGTTGGGTCTTTAGGTCAGAAAGTCTCTAAAACAACAATATGAAATGACCTATACATCAACACAAGTAGTTTCAGAAAAAAAAGCCTCTATATTCTCATCCAAAAACAAACTAATTCCCACATTGAATGACGCAAATACTGATGTGAAAAGAAGGTTAACAAAAATTTGTAGCCCTGTGAAAGTACAGCATGAAAGAAAAGCGAGCAAGGATTTGAGAAGAAAACAAAAGATTCCAAGCATTTTACTGAGGAATAATTCATGGGATATTGTTCCTTTCATGGGGTATTTAGATCCCAAGATGTGCCTGTTGTCTATTTTTTTTTTTTTTTTTTTTTTGCATTGTAAGAGAAGAATACAGTATAATGAAAAAGGCCAAGGGCTCACAACACAGCGCTTGATGAGAACAAAGGAGTGTTGGCTACGGAAGTTCTTGTGATGTCTAGATAGATAGATAGATAGATAGATAGATAGATAGATAGATAGATAGATAGATAGATAGATAGATAGATAGATAGATAGATAGATAGATAGATAGATTTTGAGGCCCTACACAACGTGACGTACAATTGATTGACAGCCGTGTATTAACATGTCTCCGTAGTAACGCGTATAATCAACAAGACAGGACGTGCGCAAAGCAACCGGGACTAAAAGATCTGTTCAGCTCTCTGTGATCATCAATCATCATCAAATGTGATCAAGAATAAGCTTTACAAGTTTAAAATGTATTTAAAACAGTGCATGTTTGTAATGAATTACAGCGATTTTACCGTCTTTATCACCACAGCCGCATATCATTACAATTATAAAAGAAGATGCTTCAATCCCGGTTTGTGGAATTAAATCAGCTTTATTTTGTACATTAACAAATATTCATACAGCAGTGGATATTAATGTGTATTCTGTCACATTTGCCGTGCAAAAACAGTGCAAAGTTAAATGCACGCTATGTGTGTGTGTCCTGTGTGGGTTTGTAACGACATTGTGTGTGACTTATCATTGCAGAAAGGCTTGAATTAACTCCACAACAAATACATCAAAAAATAATCATTGGGAAAGTTGTTACTGTAGTATTTCTCACAAACCTTATGTGAGATCTGCTTCATTCATGTCTGTCACTGTGCTATTTATCTGACGCAGCCGAGATGGTGATTGAGGCACACTCTGACAGGCATGTGGAGAACTAGCATTAAAGGCACAGGCAACAAAAACAGCTAAAATGTGTTCAGAGCAGAAAATTCCAACATTCTGAATTGTATAATAAATAATCTGATGGTTGTTTTGAGCTGAAACTTTACAGACCCATTCTGGAGACACAAAAGACTTATCTTAAAGGGCACCTATTTTACCGCTTTTTTAAGATTTCATATTAATATTATGGTTCTTCTGTGAGTGTGCCAGTTTAGGTTCAGTTCAAAACACAATTCAGATTTTTTATTATAATGTGTTAAAAAGTGTCATTTTGTGGGCGTGTACACAGTTTGTTGTTTTAGGGGTGTGTTGCTTCACATGAAAATTAGTTTCGACTTCCCGACTTAACAAGGGGGCGGAGCCAAGAGCTCCCCCGCTGTGTATGGCAACAGACAGGCAGACAGAGAGAAGCAACATGAGTGAGAGGACCAGCATTCAGCCGTACGTGTACGACTCAGACACAGACCAAGCAGAGACTACAAAATCATTTGTGTGTTTGTATAGTTTTACAGCCAACTGTGTGCTAGTTTAAAGCTCCGAGCTTGTACACTGAGACTAATAACCAAGCACACTGAATTAACTTTGACTGAAGGGCATTACACACCGCGTGCGCCACTCAGCGCCGCAACACGGCGCGCACATGACAGTTCATCCAGTTCATCTATGGCAGTTCAATCCAGAAATGCATGCCGCTGCGTGGCACAACGCTGCGCATCGCCGAGCGGCGCTTCTGGTATACAACCTGCTTGAGGCTATAACTAAAGGGCGTCATACACCGCATGCGCCGCTCAGAGCCACGACACGGCACACCAGACGCGCACTTTCACATGTTATTTAAAATGAAACTATTGAGATAACGCTCTGTGGCGCGGCAGAAATATGAACAGTGTCCTGAGTCGTGGCTGGGCTGGGAAATGCAAACAGCTGAAGTTTAAGGAAGACGCAATGAAAAGTACACATGTATGCAAACCCACCTAGTTACAAACACTGGCGCCAAGCGATAACGTGGTGAATGTTGATCTTGTGTTGAGCCCAATGAGCTTTACATCTAAAAATAGAGCAAGGGTGTTTCTTTGGTGACGTCGCTTTGACTCACACACTGAAAATGTCGGACGTGAAACAAACTGAGGATATGGTAATGCGCACCTGTCAATCAATATTGGTGGGTGGAGGGACCGCACTCCTACGTCTAGTTGCGGTCGATCTCAAAACCGCTCCAATTGGTCCACCGTTTTTATGTTGTTAAATTGAAAAAAAAGGACTGAGTGTGTTTATATCACCCCAATATGACGGTCTATACACTATACCTACACATATGTCTGTCCAAACTACTTAAAAAGTAGATTTTTCACCATAGGTGCCCTTTAAATCTTGAAAAAGGGGTAAAATAGGTGCCCTTTAAATAAATTGTTTTCTTAATAAATGTAGTTTTACATTTTATCAGCATTATTCCAGTCTTCAGTGTCACATGGTCCTTCAGAAAACACGAATTCTATGAAATTCTAACATGAAGATTTGCTGTTCTGTTATTATTGGTACAAAATCACAAATAACCAACGCAGGCTCATTACGGACACGTACCCTGGTCTACCTTTCAGTGAACATTGAAATACGTAACCAGAGGTATGTCTGCTTGCAGTTTTTGGTTTTGCAAATCCACCAGAGGCTGATGTCTACACTTTTTGATGATCTCTTCTCGTGTAAATCCACCAGAGGGCGCAATATACACTTCAGCCGACCCCCTTCCTTAAACCTAACTAATAGTATTTTTCAAAAGCAATCTAGAAAAAAGAAAGCCAGTCGTGGCTGCATAATTTCAGTGTTTTCAGCATGTTGTTTATTTATTTACTTATTGCTTTTGTTTTACCTGCATCGTTTCCTCTAGGATTTTTTCCAGCTGTGGCAGCAGGACTTTTAATCTACCAACTACCTTTGGCTTTATTTCAATGACAAATGTGACGCAGTACTAGTCGAGATAGAATTTGAGTAATACGAGCATGCAGATCTTTTTGCTTGCGCTAGGATTTCCTCTGTTCGTGCACAAAGCGTCTTGCACGCCCTCAAATATACGCTGCTCAAGTGCGATTTAGTGCATTTACGTAGTGAATATGTCTCCAACCTTTATTAGATTTGCAAGGAATATTTATGAACGTCTCCAATAGACCTACAGAGCGGCATTAGTGCGTCCTGAGGTAAAGTGAAACGGCAACTCCAGCCAGATAAAATCTTTTTTTTGTTGTATGCAGAGCAATAGACCTTTATCTATAAATAAAGTATAATTATGGAAACTGTGTTCATCCTAACTGAAAGCTACGTCGTGTTTGCTAGCCTCGCGCATCACGCACCTGTCAGTCAGACAGCATGTCACCTGGCTTAAAGGGTTAAACAAATGACGCACAGCACTACTACGGTTACAGAAAAGCTTGCGCTGTTATAATTCACTTACCTTTTAATACGTTTTGGGGCGATTATAATCCGCTATTTAAAAAAACGTCAATGTTTTGAATGAGAAGCTGTAATGTAGCCGTGGCGGGATGAATTTTGGCGTGGCACCCCGCCATGGTAGAATGAATGTAGCGGAAACCTTGACCTGGATTCTGGAACAGTTCTTCACCAGACTCAAACCCCGTCATCGCAGTCAACTCCGTTCCGCATCCTAAGTCCATCTGCGTATGCGGCGAGTCACTGGGGAAACTGGTAACACCAGAAAAGCCGTCCACATGGTGAAAGTAAGCAGTCTGGAGCATACCTGCCAATATTTGTCTCTTAAAATCCAGGAGACCAGGGGGGAGGGGAGGGGAGAGAGGGGCCGGGAGTGGTGGGGATGTCTGAGGTGTCTGAATAACACAGCTAAGTAACTGTACAATAAAAGTGCAAAAGAACTGAAATGCAAAAGAACAGAACTGTCATGAGCGTCATACCGGCCCGTAGCATTCGTTTTACAGATGAAATGAAGCCAGACGTACCTCTGGGTACATATTTCACATTCTTTAGAAAGGTAGATAGGGGTACATATCTACAATGAGCCTGTGTTGCAAATAATGATTCTTACAATTTTCAGTGCAAAAAACATTTTGTCTTGATTCATAGTATTATGAAAACTGTGATATTTTTACGTTAAGACTACTCAATAAAAAAAGAACGTTCAAAATAATAGTTTTTATTTGCAATATTTTTGTTTTACATTGTAAATGGATGACAATAATCTCTCTCTCTCACTCTCTCTCTCTCTGTCTCTCTCTCTCTGGCCTGCTTCTCCTGTTTTGCACTCAGTAAGCGTTCTGTCCATCCAAACACTTTTAAATGCATTGTTTATCTCCAAACAGTTTTAAACGGTGGCCCTGGAGTATTCTTAAATATACAGAGAAATTACAAAGAACAAGCTTGGCTCCATTTTCATAATTGGGCTTCGCTGCCAAGCACAACTGCTTGGCTTGCACCCTCACTAGGAGAGATCGATAGTTCAGTGAAAGCTGAAAGCTGCCCGCTTAGACTTCGGGAAGTTGGGGAGGCGCGCGGTACCTTCCAACTTTCTCAAGCTTTTTTTATGTTGAAGACCTATTATCTGCTCCCATTTAAAGGCATGTCGGGATCCGAGTGCAAGATGTGAGAGTAACATCAATCAATCCAAATGTTCTCTGTGGGCGCGTAAGTCTGTGAAGGTTGACCCCAGATCAGCCCACACTGCCCAGAGCAGAAAACGTCACACTGCGCGCAGATCTTTCACTAATGATTCTGCTTAGACTTTGCCTGTGGTGGGTAGTAACACATTACAATTACTTCCATACATTTACTTTAGGGTTTTTTTTGGGTAATACTTTACTTGAATGGGTGTTCATAAGACGTCATGACCTGACACATGAATGCGGGTTTATGCATGCTTCGGCTCACTTATGCCATTTTAAATGCATAGTTGACATTATTTGAGATGTTTTTGTTATGACAACTTAACATAAACAAATACATCATAACTTGACATGTTATGACTTGTCATAAATCTGTCATAAACATGATTGTTGTGAGGCCATTATAATTGTGTCATAAGTTTTGACCTGAACTGGTAGAAATTGAATTTGTCATTAAAATATCATTGAATATGAATTACAGTGTTATAAAAGTATAATGTTGGCATGCTTAATGACAAATTTTAATGACAAATTCAGTTTGTTCCACTGAAAAAAAGCGATCAAAAATATTCATGCCACATTTATAATGGCTTCATGACAATTATGGCTGTTTCTCAATATCACTTTCTTGGAAGTTCAGACTTGCCAAGTTCAGATTTGGAAGAATGAACTACCGAGGACGCAAGGACACAAGTCGGGTACTTCAAATGGAACGACAGTGTACTTTATAACCTCACTTACCTCTCCATGGATTCATCGGTTTTACTGTACATTAACAATAAAATAATTTAATTATATAAAGCACAGCCTTATAATTAATATTAAATTAATATTAGAAATCAATAGGTTGGATTTAAGAAAATGTAAGCATAAATCACCATAAATGTGAAGTGAAATGGGTTATTATACACCGACTTGTGTCTTTGATTATCATATTTGATAAACTACAATGGACTTTATACAAGTATAAATACAAGATGTAACAAAAGGAAAAAAAAAGATAACTTTAAGCAATTAGGTAAACAAAGACAAACATCGTACAACACTGTAACGTTAGCATAATTAAATGATAAAGCGTAACAAAATAATACACCTAAGAACAAATAATAGATATAAATGACCAAAAAGTGTCCGTTAGATATACACAAGATGGATTAAATATCATATTTTAACTGCAATGGAATCCAGCGGTAGATTCGAGATGGACTGGCTGATTAAAGCTGCTCTCAGCAGGGGAGGTGATGACGAAGCTCCCGCTGACAGGCTGGGGGTCAGAGTCCACGCACATCACCAAAGACAGGCTATCTTTGTGAATAAACTGCCAAATCGAGTTTAAAACAACTACATTCTCACCTGAAAAACTCTTAAAACTTTATTTTTTGATACAGCAAAGGAGTATTTTTTTTAATTGTGCAGGTTTTCTTCTCCGCCATTAGATTTCGCTTGTTGGGCTGCAATGCATTTTGGGATACCTGTGCTTCGCAAATTCGCACAAGTCACCTCTCGATGCGTCCTCGACCAAAGGGGCGAAGCAAGTACACATCTGGGAATTTTATCTGTACTTGGCAAGATGTGAACTTTGAATTGGAACAGTACTTCGGCGACGATTGATGACGTTTCACGAGGACACAAGAACACAAGTACAGACAAGAACACATATTGAGAAACAGCCTATGTTTGTGACAGATTTATGACAGCGATTTTGTCTTGAAAATGGCAAGTTTTCTTGATAAAGACATGTCAAACAACATCATCTTTGGATTTAAAATTACATAACTGAGCTAATGACACTTATTGACAGTTGTCATAAGCATGCAATATCATTCATATTCATAATGTGTCATGATTATAAAGTTGTCATGACAGTCTTATGCACACCCCTTTTAAGTAAAGTGTTACCATTTTTAATACACTTTTAAAATCTATTTATCTGGCTTTCCTTATACTTGAGTAATGTTTCTTTTGTATAGCTGTACTTTTACTTTGGTACGTTCAGCAGCACCCTGTGAAATTATAATAAACATTCGATTTTTAATAATTTGTTTATATGACACGTTCGCAAGTCTTATGACACATTGCAGTAGAACTGGACGTTCTGTTAGTTAGTTCTGAAAGTTGGTAGGTAGTGATGTGACCTCTCAGTCGGGGAAGAGTTGAAAACCCACACTGACTTATGCTTGTGCTCTCAAACACAGATGAAGTGGATTAGATGCTATTTTTGCTTTCATGAAACAACACACATACACTTTTGCTCTAGTACTTTAACATAAACATGTAATATTTAAATATGAACATCTGCGTCTGTGCGTTTTTCCGTGACATTTCCTTGAAAATGACAGGCTGGGTGATGTTCATGTACTGCTGTATATGTACCCATTAGATATATGCTGTTTATTTTTAACCTAGGTTTTAAATTAATCAAAAAAATATATAATAATAATATAAAAAATAGCACTTTCAGGAAGATTTACTTCTCTTGGTGTATTCTAAAACCCATCGCTTTTTACTTCATTTGATTTAGATCAGAAGTAACTCGTTTCTTGTTACTCTGTGAATAGTGATTAGGGTCACACTTTATTTTAAGAAACAATTCTTGCTATTGACAAACCTTAAACTAAGACTTTTAGCCCAATCAAATACTAATTAGCTGTATAATAATAGATAGTAAAGTAGTAGGTGGGTTTAGGTAATTTAAGTACTAATAAACAGCCAATAATCTTATATAAGCAGGTAATAAGTTGTTAATAGTGTGAATTGGTACTCAAATTAAAGTGTAACTGAGAACTTAAAAATTAGTAAACCCATTGTAACTTGGATCTCTTAAACTGACTTAACTTATTTTTTATAATTAGGCACAGTTCATTTACTTACATTATTATTTATTTATTTACATTTGCACAACAGTTAATGCATTTCTTAAAACAATTAGTCATTTGTGCACATCATAGTAGCAGTTTCTCATTCCTTCCTACAAATTGCAAATGCTTTTGGACATGCATCAATTGCTTTCATTCAGCTCTCTGCTGTTTGTAACATTATCATTTGCTTATGTCAAGTCAGTCAAAATTAACTAAACTTGTGAATGCTGAATAGTCATTCCATATAAAACTAATAGTCCTCATTTCATTACTTGAGTCATTACATACAAAAATGTTGAACTAGTTTTCAAAATCTGTCAAGCTAATTTTATTTAAAAAGTATAAATCTTTTTTTCCCTGAAAATGTCTTCTAAATTGAACAATTACATGAAGGATTTACAGACCTGTGTATGTTGTAGGTTCAGTTCCAATATGTACTGCAATATTGTTTACAGTTGTGCACAGCTCTACTCAAAGGAAGTTTATGTTTGTTGTAAATAAGGGTGTATTTATTCTTTTGCACAATGCTGTGAATAAATTAGAATTGCAAATGCAGTAAAAATCTGAAACATACATATTCAGTGTCTTGTACTCAGATAGCTCACTAAATGCAGTGATGACAGACAAATAAATAAATAAATAAATAAATAGATAGACAACAATAATGGGTGTTAGAATCAGGGATGGTGTTGTCTTACAATGGTAGGCTAGCATAGACTATGAGGGTCTGGACAGAGAGAGAAAAGAAAAAAGGAAATCACAGTTACATTTAAGATACGTAAGTCACATTATTCCCCATAGCAGAGAAATATGATAATAAGGGTTGCTAAACATATAAAAATTTGCTAGAACCTCCTAAATCACTTTTTTAAGGTAAAACCAACTAATTGCTTTAAGAGCAATAGGTTTACTCACTTTTTTCAGAGTAAACTAATTGCTTCTTACATTGTACTAGCGTATAACCTTCTCATTGGATAATTTATTACTCTTACTCAAATACTGTAATCATTAAAAGTTAGTTAAGATTGTTTTTTTGTTTGTTTGTTTGTTTGTTTGTTTGTTTGTTTGTTTGTTTTTCCCATATTGTGGCATACGTCTGATTGAAATTAGTTTCTAAAATTAGAAGGAAAAAAATGTCGGTGAAAAACCAATTGGATTGTTGGAAGAAGAGAATTTTGCAGAAATATTTTTAGAAAGATACAGTATGGAGAAATATTTGAATGGGAGTTTGCTCTCAGTTGTGGAGGATGCTTTACCAGAATCATCGTCAGCATCCTCTGGATGAGGACATGAGGAGCAGAGCAACCCAAAATTATAAGTCAAGATAATGAGGCCTAAATAATTGGGTCACACTCTACAATAAGGTTTCATTAGTTAATGTTAGTTAATGTCAGTGCATCCCACACATAGATTTTACTTGGACGGGCCGCCCAGGTATATTAACGGCCACCCAAGTATATTTAGTGAGACATTTCTTTAACTATTATTATCATTCTTTTACGCTTTTTGTATTTGCTCAATATAAGAAAACATCCGCGATCAATTAAGTTATGGAAAAATCCTCTCTCGTTTACCAGTTTTGTTCTGTGCCCGCAAGACCTGTTAACAATCATGCAGACAGTTTCACATGCTCTTCATACTCAGAGACGCACATTTTTGGGACTTAAAAAATTAGTCCGGCCCGGGTTTTTAAATCTCCTAAAATGTCCGGAACTCAACTTTTGCTTTCGCCTTCTAAAGCTTGTATGCGTTTTTGCATTACTCTTTTATTAAAGACTACTTTCCACCTGGAAATAATAAATTATTAAATAATAAAATTAATTAAATAATAGATTCATATGGCAACGCAGTGGCGCAGTAGGTAGTGCTGTTGCCTCACAGCAAGAACGTCGCTGGGTCGCAGGTTCGAACCTCGGCTGGGCTGGGTCAGTTGGCGTTTCTGTGTGGAGTTTGCATGTTCTCCCTGCGTTCGCGTGGGTTTCCTCCGGGTGCTCCGGTTTCCCCCACAGTCCAAAGACATGCAGTACAGGTGAATTGGGTAAGCTAAATTGTCCATAGTGTATGAGTGTGAATGTGTGTGTGGAAGTTCCCAGAGATGGGTTGCGGCTGGAAGGGCATCCGCTGCGTAAAATCGTGCTGGATAAGTTGGCGGTTCATTCCGCTGTGGCGACCCCGCAAGGGACAAAGCCGACAAGAAAATGAATGAATGAATAGATTCATATCTAAACGACTCAGAAAAACTTTCCTATATACTCAGAGGGGACAAAAGAACATCTAAACTGGCTGCAAAATATATGTACACCATTAGTAATGGTTAATCAACGGATTTGCCTTATTTAAAAAAAAAATCTACTCGTTTTAATCTTGCAATTATGATCATTTTTAGAGATATTGTCTGTTTTTATTAACTTTTCTGTCATTTATTTCTCATTTGATGATTATTTTATTCATTTGACGGTTAATATATTACATAGAATTTTATACATATCTAAAATGCTTTAGCATTCAAATTTGCTTTGAACTTGAAAGAGAGACAGAAGCAGATTTCACCTGTCAAGTATTTCCTTTTATTTCAGTCTTTTTTCAACAGTCTATTTTTTTTACTTTAACCCATTGAAAAGAAACAGTGTCATAATAAATACAATTATTATTAAAAATGAAATGATGTTTTGTTTGTCGCATATAGTTAACTATTTATGTGATGTTGGTAAATGCTGTGTTTCAATCCGGCTACCACCGCAAGTATATTTCAAACCTGTGGGAAGCACTGAATGTATTCACTAACATAAACTGAGAATGAACAATACTTAGATAAACATCATAGTTCAACATTTACGTATCCAAATTGATGCTATTTCAATATAGTTAATGCACTTTGAGTTAACATGAACTACATTAAACAACTTTTTTTTTTTTACTAACATTAATAAATACTGCAATAAATGCATTGTTTATGTTAATAAATACAGCCTTATTGTAAAGTGTTATCATTTAATTTTTACAAGCAAAAAAAAAGTGAACGGATACATTGTTTATAACACTGTAAACATATAAAAAATAAGAAAAAAGTACATTTTTATTTCATGCCAACTTTAATGTTACAGTATTGCTGTTACTGGGTTTCACTTGTTCTTAAATCTAGTTTTTGGCTGCTTTTCCCTATCTCTGGACATTGCTAGGGCATCTCCGAGTGCCACCGCAGCAGGGTAGCAATGAACCACCTGGCCCATAGCACTCTATCACCCTCTCGGGCATCCATCCTTCTCAATTCTCCACCCATGAATACATCAGCGGCATCTCCGCCATTGCCCTCGGTGATTAAAGTCGCAACCCTTCCCCTTGCCTCTTCACTTGTACAAAGTCAAGCATGTCCACTCAGCTTTATGGATTGTTTATATTGCTTTCAATTACCTTCCCATGTCCCACACTGAAGTCAGTAAAGTTTTATATGCTGGAAATTACTCTCCAGACACCCATCTCCACCATAACTGCCAGTGCCCAGACAGAAGCTCTGCATGCCCCGGCAAATAAATCATATTTAGAATTCATCAAAATAATTTAGAGTTTATTAGGGGTTATATGCCAATCCGAGCGAGCGGTGGGCCTCGACTCCTTATTCCTAGTAGTCGCCTGTCAGTTGTTAAACTCATTAATACCGCTAAAAATCACACAGCATTGCGACAGGATTAAACTTCACAGCGCCGGTTGTTCTCTGTGAAATGTGGCTCGCGTGAGCCCTTAAAATAGTCTTCTGAAATTGTTTGATGTTATCTGGGATTGCTGTGAGCTTGTGATATTTTCTCTAGATTCTGATATGAAGGGTGGTAAATATAGCACTGTTGAATATTGGGATCAGAGGAAATGTATTCGCCAAACACACGCACAAACACACACTTGTATATATATGTGCTTTATGAGGACTCTTCATAGGCATAATGTATTTCATACTGTGTAAAACGCTTATGATATGACCTTATCCTATACCCCAAATAATGAAGTGAAGATTTTTTAAATATCAAAGACCTGGTTATGTATGATTTTTTAGGTTTGAATTATGAGGACACAGGACATGTCCTTCTAATACAGTTTTTGTGCCTCAATCCTTAGTGGCATATATTCAACAAGGTACTGAAATGTTCCTCAGAGATTTTAGTTCATATTGTCATGATAGCCTCACGCAGTTGCTGCAGATTTGTCAGCTGCACATCCATGATGTGAATCTCTTGTTCCACCACATCCCAAATTTGCTCTATTGTATTGAGATCTGGTGACTGTGGAGGCCATTTGAGTACAGTGAACTCATTGTATGTTCAAGAACATGTAACAAGTGGTTGTTTGAGTTACTGTTGCCTGTCTATTAGCTCAAACCAGTATGGTCATTCTCCTCTGACCGCTGCCATCAACAAGGCATTTGGGCCCACAGAACTGCCGCTCACTGGATTTTTTCTATTATTCGGACCATTCTCTGTAAACCCTATAGATAGTTGTGCATGACAATTCCAATAGATCAGTAGTTTCTGAAATACTCAGACCAGCTCGTCTGGCACCAACAACCATGCCACGTTCAAAGTCACTTAAATCACCTTTCTTCCCCATCCTGATGCTCAGTTTGAACTGCAGCAGATCGTCTTGACCAGGTCTACATGCCTAAATGCATTGAGTTGATGCCATGTGATTGGCTGATTAGAAATTTGCGTTAACAAGCAGTTGGACTGTTGTACCTAATAAAGTGGCCGGTGATTGTATGTTATATATTTATATTTATATTGCAAAATATAAAGCTGTCTTTGCGCATATATCAGATGGATAATTACTTTGGTATAAATCAGTATTTTCAGTTGTAAAATATGGAATGTACTTTATATAATATCTCCTCCAGCCACGGTATATATTATATCGACTCCTCAAACCATAATCTTCTATTGTTTTTATCCTTTAACAATATTGTCTATCCACTAAATCTGACTATGCCTTATTTCTATGGATTTTACATTTTCAACTAAGATCATTTAGTGGTTTTAATAACTTTTTTCCCTTGTGTGAATAATAAAATAAAATAAAATAAAACAATAAAGAAAGCAAAGAGACTCGGATTTAAAAACACACTGGCTGCAATCACAAGAATAGCAATCAATATCTAATCTAGTCCAAATCAGTCCTGATGCAACAGAACTAAATGCAAATGCAGCATAGGAGACAAATGAAAAAGACACAAGGGGTTTATTTTATTGCGGTCAATAGTTGTCTCACAAGGCAAAATTTGCTGAGTTGGTATTTTGCGTTACATGCTTTATTCACAGATGTGATCACACTTTTCGTGAACTATGTAGAATACACTTAAAGTGAAATATGTTTAATCATTCATTAATTTTCCTTTGACTTGATTGATTTATCAGGGCTCGCCACAGTGAAATGAACCACCATTGTTTAATCATGTATTATATTAGACATCTTTTCATTCAATCATTTAATGTGGACACCACTGACTTTCCTTAATTGACACAAGCAGTTCCAATAAAACAGTTTCTGCACTCAAATAGCTATTTAGGCCTAACAAATAAGATGTATGTATATTCTGATTGCATATACTGTAGAATTTACATTCATTTGGATTAGATACTTTTAACATAATTGAGCTAATGATAAACTTTATGGCCCAGTTTCACAAACAGGGCTTAGATTAAGCTAGGACTAGGCCTTAGTTAAATTAGGCTATTTAAGCCACATTTATTTAAATGGCCTTAGAATAAATATATTACTGGTGTGCACCTGGAGAAAAAAAATGACACTAATGTATTTTGAGACATCTCACTGCAAGTTATTTTGAGTTGAGACAGCTCAAACATGCAATTTAATCTTGACTAGCCTTAAACCTTGTTTGTGGAACCGGGGGTATGTGATTGATATTTGTTTATTAAACATAAATGAAACTAACAAGAACAAGATTATTGTAATAATATCATTATTGTAAATTAATAAGAAGCATTTAAAACATATTGGATTTATTGATTTTATTACATACATCATGTTCTTGTTTGTTTTGAACGGATGGAAATTTTATATGCAGTCACAATACATAAACCTTATTTCTTTGGCCTGCATATTATTTTGAGTGTGTATGACCTACAGGTTTTCACAACCCAGGCTCATTATTGATACGTACCCCTGTATACATTTCTGGAGAGCGCAAAATACGTTGCAGGAGGTAGGTTTTTTACAGTTCTTGCTTTCGTGAATCCACTGTGTACGCTTTTTCAGATCTCAATTTTTTTCTCTCGAATGCCATTCTTGCCTGCTGTTATTGCGTAAATCCACCAGAAGCCGCTGTCGACTGACTGACCGACCGATTCTACCACCCCCTTCCCTAAACCCAACCACAGTGATTTCAAAAGTAATCCAGAAAAAGAAAACCTCTCTTGGTCGCCTGATTTTTACCACGTTTTCACTCTGTTATTAACTTGTTTATTTTATTTTATCACTTTTGTTTTTGTTTTATCTGCTTTCTGGAATTGTTCTTTGCTGGACACAAACCCTTTCATCATGATCAACTCCTCTTTGCATCTCAAGGCCACCAACGTACCTGGCGAACTACTGGACAAACTGGTAAAAGCGGAAAAGCTGTCCACATGGAGCTAAGCAGTCATCTGGAAGCGCAAAAAAGAAACAGTTTCATACTGTCTCGTAGCGTTCGTTCTAAAGACCAAATGCAGCCATACCTAGCTCTGACTACATAATTCATGCTCTCCAGAAATGTATCGTGTATATATATATATATATATTCATTCATTCATTTTCTTGTCGGCTTTGTCCCTTGCGGGGTCGCCACAGCGGAATGAACCGCCAACTTATCCAGCACGATTTTACACAGCGGATGCCCTTCCAGCCGCAACCCATCTCTGGGAACTTCCACACACACATTCACACTCATACACTATGGACAATTTAGCTTACCCAATTCACCTGTACTGCATGTCTTTGGACTGTGGGGGAAACCGGAGCACCCGGAGGAAACCCACGCGAACCCAGGGAGAACATGCAAACTCCACACAGAAACGCCAACTGACCCAGCCCAGCCGAGGTTCGAACCTGCGACCCAGCGACATTCTTGCTGTGAGGCAACAGCACTACCTACTGCGCCACTGGGTTGCCCATATATATATATATATATATATATATATATATATATATATATATATATATATATATATATATATATATATATATATATATATATATATATATATATATATATATATATATAGATAGATATATAGATATATATAGATATATAGATATATATATATATATATATATATATATATATATATATATATATATATATATATATATATAGATAGATATATAGATATATGTATATATTTATATACGTGGTATATATATGGTCTTATATATACGTGGCATATATATATGGTATATAAATGTATACCAGGCTTCACAATGAGCCTGTGTTGGGTTTTCACAAGCTTCAGTTAAATAATTTGCAAAGGACTTATACTATTTCAGTTATTACATGTCTCTACAAGAAGAATTTTGCTGAGTTTATATCTCAAATTGAATCAGTTTTACCACACTACTGTAACTTAAAGGGATAGTTCACCCAAAATCAAAATTCTGTCATCATTTACTCAATGTTTACTTGTTCCGAAACTGTTTAAATGTATTTCTTCTAGTGAACACAAATGAAGATATTTCGAAGAATGCTAGAAACCTAGAACTATTGACTTCCAAAGTATGTTTATTCCTACCATCGACAGCTAGCTCTCTGCAACTCTCACATGGTCGCCCACTGAAGCTAAGCAGGGTTACACTCGGTCAGTACCATGGGAGACCACATGGGAAAGCTTGGTTGCTCCCGGAAGTGATGTTAGTAAGACCAGCAGGGGGTGATCCAACTGCGGTCTCTGTGGGTCCTAACGCCCCAGTATACTGCTATAAATTGATGGGGACTCTATACGCTATATAAATGTATTGGCCCACTGAAGCTAAGCAACTGCGCCCGGTCAGAACCTGCATGGGAGACCACATGGTCAAGCTTGGTTGCTGCCGGAAGTGGTGTTAGTGAGAGCAACTGCAGTCTCTGTGGGTCCTAACACCCCATTATACTGCTATATACTAATGGGGATTCTATATGCTATATAAATGTATTGGCCACACTTTGGTTGCCCACTGAAGATAAGCAGGACTGCACCCGGTCAGAACCTTGATGGGAGACCACATGGTCAAGCTTGGTTGCTGCCGGAAGTGGTGTTAGTGAGAGCAACTGCAGTCTCTGTGGGTCCCAGCGCCTCCATTATTCACTCATTCATTCATTCATTTTCTTTTTGGCTTAGTCCTTTTATTAATCTGAGGTCGCCACAACGGAATGAACCGCCAACTTATCCAGCATATGTTTTACGCAGCGGATGCTCTTCCAGCCGCAAACCGTCACTGGGAAACACCTATACACACTCATTCACACACATACACTACGGACAATTTTTAGCTTACCCAATTCACCTGTACCGCATGTCTTTGGACTTGTGGGGGAAACCGGAGCACCCGGAGGAAACGCACACAAACACGGGGAGAACATGCAAGCTCCACACAGAAACGCCAACTGCCCAGCCGAGGCTCGAACCAGCGACCTTCTTGCTGTGAGGCGACAGCACTACCTATTGCGCCACCGGGTCGCCTACGCCCCAATATACTGCTATATATTGATAGGGACTCTATACACTATATAAATGTATTGGCCACACTCTGGTTGCCCACTGAAGATAAGCAGGACTGCACCCGGTCAGAACCTTGATGGGAGACCACATGGTCAAGCTTGGTTGCTGCCGGAAGTGGTGTTAGTGAGAGCAACTGCAGTCTCTGTGAGTCTCAGCTCCTCCATTATTCATTCATTCATTCATTCATTTTCTTTTCGGCTTAGTCCTTTTATTAATCTGGGGTCGCCACAGCGGAATGAACCGCCAACTTATCCAGCATATGTTTTACGCAGCGGATGCTCTTCCAGCCGCAAACCGTCACTGGGAAACACCTATACACACACATACACTACGGACAATTTTTAGCTTACCCAATTCACCTGTACCGCATGTCTTTGGACTTGTGGGGGAAACCGGAGCACCCGGAGGAGACGCGGGGAGAACATGCAAACTCCACACAGAAACGCCAACTGCCCAGCCGAGGCTCGAACCAGCAACCTCCACCATGTCGCCTACGCCCCAATATACAGCTATATATTGATAGGGACTCTATACGCTATATAAATGTATTGACCACGCTCTGGTCGCCCACTAAAGCTAAGCAGGAATGTGCCCGGTCAGAACCTGGATCTCCCACCACATTGTCAAGCTTGGTTGCTGCTGGAAGTGGTGTTAGTGAGACCAACTGCAGTCTCTGTGGGTCCTAATGCCCCAGTATAAAGCTATATATCGATGGGGACTCTACACGCTATATAAATGTAAGGAATTATTATTATTACCATGAATAGCAGGGGTCACAGGTTTTGAGCTTTCTTCAGAATATATTCTATTGTGTTCAACTAAAGAAATAAACTCAATAAAGGTTTGAAACGTAAAAACTATAAAGGTCTGAAACAACTTGAGGTTAAGAAAACAGTCAATTTTCATATTTTAGTGAACTAAACTATCAATTTAAGTATTTATTTAAAAATAAATATTAATAAGTATTTCATAAAATAAAAATCACTGCAAACAGCATTGACTTTAATTGTATTGGCACAAACAGTTTCATTAACTTTTCAAACTTTTCCAAACTTCTCTCAAGTTCATTTTTATTTTAGTTAATGCAAGTGGTCTTTTCATGTATCTCTAAATCCAGGAATTAGCTAATATTAATCATTTTGTGTACGTTACAAGCCAAAAAATGGCAGGCACCTTTTCTGAAAAGTAATCAACATGGCTTTCGACAGGCGTTCTCTTTTCATTTGGTCGACTCTCCTTTATTTGCCTCAATTCGGCCTTTGTTTATCAACTGGATGATTGTGAGGCACTTAATTATGCCACACTCCAAACTGCAGGTTTCCCAGGCAATAAGCTCCTTGGCACAGTGACTTGGTTGAGGAAAGTGGTGTGGACGCTCACTGACTTCTTAAGCAAGGCCTGCGACTCGCATGATTAAGATTACACACTCTGGAGACAAATAAGACTCAACCTGGGAAGACGCGCGTATGTGTGTGCGTGCGCTTCTCCATCCACTTCTGGGAGGTTGAAGGCATTTTTGATAGTCGTTACTGTGCGCGGGGTTTAAATTGAAGAAGCTTATCACTAACTCATGTATTTCCTGGTGAAGTTGGTTTCTCGGCGTTTCCGGCTAGCATCAGCACTGAAAGAACAGGCCAGTATTATTCTGTTAATGGGCACGAATGTAAAAAAAAATACAGAGCTATTTTCCACCATATTAGACTCGAAATGACACATTTTCATGGCTTTGTACAAAATATTGCTTTCATTTTCAGAGTTACAGCTCGCACATTTGCTGCAGTCTTTGTATTGATGAAAAGGGAGAGAAATAAGGTTTGATGATTGTAGCATAATAAACCATTTTAAAAGCATCGGTTTCATGTAATAACTTGGTCACACTTTAATTTATGGTACAATTCTCGCTATTAACAAACCATTAGCTATGACTTTAAGCTTGATAGACTCCTCATTTGCTGCTTATTAGTAGTTATTAAGGTACTATTGGGTTTAGTTATTGGTAGGATTAGGCATGTAGAGTAAAATCATGTAGAATATATACTTTATATACTGTTAAAAAAAAAAGCTGGGTTCCACATAATTCCTTTACACTCACCGGCCACTTTATTAGGTACACCTTACTAGTACCGGATTGGACCCCCTTTTGCCTTTAGAGCTGCCTTAATCCTTCGTGGCATAGATTCAACAAGCTACTGGAAATATTCCTCAGAGATTTTGATCCATATTGAAATGATGGCATCATGCAGTTGCTGCAGATTTGTCGGCTGCACATCCATGTTGCTCAATTGGATTGAGATCTAGTGACTGTGGAAGCCATTTGAGTACAGTGAACTCATTGTCATGTTCAATAAACCAGTCTGAGATGATTCATGAACATGGTCGGCAACAATACTCAGGTAGGTTGTTTTGTAGAAACGATGCTCAGTTGGTATTAATGGGTCTAAAGTGTGCCAAGAAAATATGCCCCACACCATTACACCACCATCACCAGCCTGAACCTTTGATGCAAAGCAGGATGGATCCATACTTTCATGTTGTTGATGCCAAATTTTAACCCTACCATCCAAATGTTGCAGCTGAATTTGAGACTCATCAGACCAGGCAACGTTTTTCCAATCCTCTATTGTCCAATTTTGGTGAGCCTGTGCGAATTGTAGCCTCAGTTTCCTGTTCTTAGCTGACAGGAGTGGCACCCGGTGTGGTCTTCTGCTGCTGTAGCCCATCTGCCTCAAAGTTCGACGTGTTTTGTGTTCAGAGATGCTTCTTCTGGTTGGCCATTCTCCATTCTGTGGCCATTCTCCTCTGACCTCTGGCATCAACAAGGCATTTGCACCCACAGAACTGTCGCTCACTGGATATTTTCTCTTTTCAGGCCATTCTCTGTAAACCCTTGAGATGGTTGTGCATGAAAATCCCAGTAGATCAGCAGTTTCTGAAATACTCAGACCAGCCCCTCTGGCACCAACAATCATGCCAAGTCACTTAAATCACCTTTCTTCCCCATTTTGATGCTGAATTTGAACTGCAGCAGATCGTCTGGACCATGTCTACATGCCTAAATGCATTGAGTTGCTGCCATGTGATTGGCTGATTAGAAATTTGCATTAACAAGCAGTTGGACAGGTGTACTTAATAAAGTGGCTGGTGAGTGTATATTGTTCCAACACAAATAGATTGACTTAATCATTTTACTAATTAAAGTGGATTGAACATAAAACAATTAAGTTGTCCCCCCCCAAAAAAAAAAAAAAACATAAGAATTGTGTTGTTTCAACTCATTTTAAATAAGTAGTTCGAACAAGCAGCAAAAATATTTTTTGAGTGTACAGTAAGAATTAATAAATTATCTTAATAATAGACAGGTAATAGGTAGGGCCAGACGGAATCTGCGGGCATTTTTTGCTATTTCTGCGCAGAAATTTGTTAAAAATCTGCGGATTTATCTGGAATGATTTTTGGAGAATTATAACTAAAACCTTAATATATGAAATAAAAAGTAATACCTCTTTAACTTTTATTTAATGTTTACAATGCAAATCCAATACCACTTTATTTGGTAAAAAAAGCCAGTCTCACATATAATATATCTACTAAAAGACAGAAAATATTACTTTACAAACTGTATAGTAAATAAATCATATGAATATTTTCATATTGGTCAATAATATTACTGAAATTAATTAAAAAAACTAAATAAATATAAATTTACACACATTTACACAAGTAAATAAACAGAATCAATGATGGGCTAAAAATCTGCGGAATTCTGCGCGCGCAGATTCCGTGTTGGCCTAGTAATAAGTCACTGCTTAATAGTTTTACCAATAACTGTTGATACCTTTTACAAGAACAGTACTATGTTTTTAGGCATGTGGTGTCTATGATGTTTGGAAAAAAAAAAAGCTAGTTATGAAAGAATTAGTCCTCTCATTTAGTGAGAGGATATGACAATAAGCCAATACTTATAGCTCATTTAACATGAATATAATAATGGCACCTTCACAAACTATATTTTGAACAGGGGAATTCCCTTCTGGTGAGGACGATGCCAAGGACAAAAACAGCATCGGCAACAACATCAATACCAGCTTTCATAACAATAACTATAATGCCAGTTCTGTTTCTACAGATATCCGCTGAAATAGACCAGGGACAGCATTTTAGAGCATTATATTTACTTAATGTTGTTTTTATAGAGAAAGATCAAGGTTTGTCCTAGACTGTTCATTGCAGTTTTCCATTAATCTTTTTTTTAGATCCTCAAAAAGCCATTAACTTACACTTTGCTGAAATGTACCCATGCATACGCTGAACCCTTCATTTTCACCAAGGCTAAACCCCCACAAGGGGCTGGGACAGTTTTTCATATTGACCTTCATGCCAGATCTCATTATCTCCCCATGATGTCTATTTATGACAAGCCCATACATCAAATTCAGTCCTCTTAGCGCAACTTTGGTGACAGTTAACATTTCACTGCGGTAGTTTTGCAGCCTCCTGGCTCTAATGGGAACTTTTTCAGGATCTCGAAAAAGAAGAGCTGACAGAACCTGAGGGGAAGAAAAGGCCTCTTGGCTGACGGCCGACCTGCTCCAGACCACAGGCCTTGTGACCCAGTTGAAGTCATGCTAGCTGGAGGAGTTTACTGTAGCGTACTGGCTAAGGGCAGGTGGATTCTAATAATATAGCTCCATCGAAGCATCCGGGCTTCTGCGGCTGTGACAGGCCCACCAGCTCTGACTCTATTACACTCTTCTACGTCGAGCTGAAGTGTCAGTGTAAGGAGCCAGAAAGGCTAATTCACTTCCGCGGGATGTCAAGTGAGAAGATGTGTGGTGTTATTAGGACATTTCTCAGCCACATTCCGTCCGTTACATTTTAATAAATAATCTGGCGGCTATAAGGTTATTGTTGAAGCTTTTTAAAAATGTATTACGACTAGACCCACATGCAATTTGGGCCCGCAGAAATCCACAGATGATTTTAACCCATCGTTTAGTCAATTATTTAGTTATCTATATATTTGTGACTGTATATTTTAATTATATTTATTAGTTAATAATTGTATTAATTATTAGTTTGATTAATTTCAGTAATATCAAATCATATGCAAATGTTTGTATTATTTATGTACAATACAGTTTGTAAAGTAATATGTGGTTATATTTTATGTTAATATTTTTTATGTAAATTTCACTTATTTTAATAAGCGATACGTTTTCAACTAAATTATTTATTCATTCATTCATTTTCTTTTCAGCTTAGTCCCTTTATTAATCGGGGGTCACCACAGCGGAATGAACCGCCAACTTATTCAGCATATGTTTTACGCAGCAGATGCCCTTCCAGCTGCGATCCATCACTGGGAACACCCATACACTCTCATTCACACACATACACTACGGACAATTTAGCTTAGAGGTGTAATCGCGCCATAAAAGTTAGACCTGATAGGGCTCGAGCCCGACAGAATTCGGCCCGAGCCCAACAAGTACATTTTGATTGACAGCTTTTTTAAAGCTCAAACCTGTTTTTAGCCCAACATTATTCAAATGTGCACATGCACACAGCTCTTTTGCCTTTTTTCAAGAATGAGTCGTTTATATGTTTTAACATAACTTATTCATAACAAATGTAGGCTGTAGGACACTTGGAAGTTGGAACAAAGAAATAAAAAAAGTCCTCTGTAACATCGTAACATCTCAGCACTCTAAATAGGGCTAAGTACATACACTTAGCCTTTAAATTGGCCAACACACCAATAAAAATCTTTCCTAACAAATTAAATTAAATTCTAAATTATGACGGGTATTTAGTTTTATTTTGGATTTGAAATTAAGATAAAGGCTCTGAGGGATTTGTTTCGCCACTTTTCTTCACAATCTGGCGTTAAGGCGACAGTGAAGCTAAATATTAAATATTCAAAATATTAATATAATGCCAACTTTAGCCTATATACTCTGTCAACATTTTGCATTTATGGTTTAATTAATATATTGTTATAATTTGAAAATCCTTTTTTTCACCAAGATTAGGTTACATGTTTTTGTGGAGGAACATTATTGAATCCACTGTAAATGGCTTAAGCGCAGTCCTGCGCTCACTGAACACCTTTTCACTGCTGCTGCTACAGGCCGGGATGCATAGTACTGTTCTGGCTAAGTTTGCAAGTTTTGGGTAGGATTGTTTGTTCATCTTCCACCAGCCAAGAACATCCATTTCATTTTTTTTTTAACAGCGGTTTCAATGTAGCGAGTGACCTCGTCACTTTCCCTGTCAGCTTGCTGTACATGCTGTACATTGATGTTTAGTGCTCTACTATAATACACAGTGTATGAGTGGCTGTCGAAATACCTTGGCGGCTAGAATGACCGTTCTTTTTGAACTGGCGGCTGGTCAGTTGAAATTTGCTTTTTTTGACTTCTCTGTCATCATTTGTTTCATCTTTGCAGGGATGGATTTTAATGTTGTAACAATCAATTTTATTACTTTTTCGCAGTAATCGAAATGCATCACATGACTGTTCATTTAATGCGCAAGCCTGAACCTGGCCCAACCCCGTCTAAAATGATAGAAATTAAGCCCGATCCCGCCCGAACCCGTCGGGTCCCATCGGGTTCGGAAAAAGATCTTCAGCTCTAAATTAGCTTACCCAATTCACCAATACCACATGTCTATGGACTTGTGGAGGAAACAAAATTAAATTATTTAAGTTATACAAAATTCAATTTAAAATATTGGTCAGTTTGATTGATGTAAGTCAGGGGTGTCAAAGTCAATTCCTGGAGGGCCGGAGCCCTGCAGAGTTTAGTTCCAGCCCTGCTTCAACACACCTACCTGTAGGTATCAAACAAGCCTAAAGCACTCAATTAGTTTGATCAGGTGTGTTTAATTGGGGTTGGAACTAAACTGTGCAGAGCTCCGGCCCTTCAGGAACTGAGTTTGACACATGTGATGTAAGTTGACTAGAAGACTAGACTAGATCTCATCTGACTAGAATAGAATTCATTTAACTCACGGGGAAAAAAAAAATAAGTCAGCAAGAAATTTTCAAAGAAGTGTTTCTCATTGGATTTACATTGTAAATCGTAAATTTAATAATAATAATAAAGTTATGGTTTTATTTTAATTTATCTTGTTACATTTTAAGCTACTACACTGCTTTAATTTTTTTAGTTGAATCAAATTAACTTTTCCAGTCATCTCAACTTATATTAATCAAACTGACTAAAAATATTACTAAAAGAAAATTACTATTAATAAAAAGTTAATCTAGCAGAGCAAATTTGCTTGACCAATTGAATCTATTTCACGCTAAAATTGTATTTACAGTGGTCCCTCGCTATAATACAGTTTATCTTTCGCCGTCTCTTTTTTACAGTGCATTGTGCTCTGCGTTCTGATACTGGCTGTAGACCATTGTCAATCAATCTCCTCTGTGTCTCATACAGAACAGAACGCGTTCAGCTTGCCAAATTAACATAAATCTTTGATCGCTAGCAGTGTGTTTCAACAAAGATGCAAAAAGGTTGTAACTATCCACAGCAAGACCATCGGAAAGGGGGTGACACACTGGACACAGGACACAATTCGTATTTCTGCCGCACCACAGAGCGCATTCTGAATAATTTCATTTTAAATAACATTTGAATGTGCGCGTCTGTGTTTACGTCCAACTGTCATGTGCACGGCACATCCGGTGTGATCCCCTTAATGATGGAGTCTGTTTTTGCTTTGTTGATCAGTGACTGCAGGAAAAAGAACATTACGCTGGATGCCAATATTATCCACACAAAAGCTAAAAAGCTTTATGAACCTTTTGCTGACAGCGATGAATGTTTGCTCCTGACAACGGGTATTGATCTTTGCTTCATTCTATAATACTGGACTTATTTTTCTACAAAAGTTTGAACTTTGAGAGTGTTTAAACAAGACAGAACAGTGTGAATATGTTAATGCCTGTCTGAGAAAAGCGTATAAAGTGTGTAGTGGGGGGTTTTACAGCCTTAAAACATCTATAATAATTGTAAAAAATAAAGCTGCCTACTTCGCGGATTTCATCTATCGTCGGCTCATTTTAGAACGTAACTCCCACGATAAATGAGGGACCACTGTACATGAATTGACATTTAAATAATGAGTGGGGAAAAAAATCACCAAATCAAAAGGGGAAAAGCAATAAGTTGATGCAAAACCAACTCACATAATGACGATTACTGTAAAACATGTGCTACACACCACGTATGCAAGCCTCATGGTCACAACTCTGACATCATGCCAGCTCTTTTTGCGGTTTTCCTGTAACTTTGCATTTAAATCAATTTGTAAACTTGTCTAAGCCCTGCCAACTCTCCCTACAGACACGTCAGGGGTCATCAGGTTTCAAACATCTGAGATTTTCGCTGTTGAGGTTTGTAGCTTGCTCCTGCATGGTCACGCTTAGCGACCTGTGTTTGTTTCCCCCCCAGTGGAGCGTTCTGCTTCATCCATGCTGACAGGCTGATTTATTTGCACTCTGACCAGGGTACGGTTAGGGAATAGGTGGAAGCTCTCAGGCTAACACCTCCTTGTGCCCCGCTCCTAACTGACTCTCTTCTGACATCAACTTCCTCTCGCTCTCTCTCTGATTCTGTTAGTGCTGCAGCCTGCAGACGAGACCCACTCATTCAGTGTTTCCCTTTCTAGATGGAAATACAATAAACAAGTCCTATTTCTTGACAGGAATTGTTCTGGTAAAAAGTGCCGAGATGTCTGAAGTGCTGATTTAATGTTCAGAAAGCGAGTAGGCACCGACTATGTTCCATCATGTTGTGACCTGCCAACATACTGTGGGTTGAAACCTGCAGTAAATGGAACAAATAAGGCTTATTTTTTATGATGTGCACATAATACGAAGGAGCACAAATTGTGACCAAATACCAAATGGCTCTCTTGTCTTTGTGTGGGCATATGGGTAGTTGACAGATAGGGAGTAAAAATGCTTTTCCATTTAAGATTTTTATAAAACAGAGGCCAGCTAGCGAAGTGCTGTGCAGGTAAACCTCACTCCTCTGACCTAAAAAGGTGCTCTAGCAACAGACGCTAGAGGCCAAGGTGTTTAGCCTCCTTGTTAGAGCAACCGACTTCCTTGCAAAGAATCGCCAGTTCGATCCCAGCTCAGCGAGGGTTGGGTGCAAAAGGACCGGTGGGTTATATGTGGGGGCTCGTCCGGGATGGGAGTGAGGTTTAGGGGGCTGAGTTTACCGGAAGCCAGCTAGTGAAGTGCTATGCAGGTAAACATCACTCCTCTGACCTCAATAGGTGCTCTAGCAACAGACGCTAGAGGCCATGGTCTTTAGCCTCCTTGTTAGAACAACCGACTCCTATGCAAAGAATTGCCGGTTTGATCCCAGCTCAGCGTAGGTTAGGTGCAGTAGGACCGTTGGGTTATATGTGGGGGCTCGTCCGGGATGGGAGTGAGGTTTAGAGGGCTGAGTGTAACAGAGGCCAGCTAGCAAAGTGCTATGCAGGTAAACCTCACTCCTCTGACCTCGAAAGGTGCTCTAGCAACAGACGCTAGAGGCCATGGTCTTTAGACTCATTGTTAGAGCAATCGACTCCCATGCAAAAAAAAAAAATCGCTGGTTCGATCCCAGCTCAGCGTAGGTTGGGTGCAGTAGGACCGGTGGGTTATATATGGGGGCTCGTCCGGGATGGGAGTGAGGTTTAGAGGGTGAGTGTAATGAAGGCCAGCTAGCGAAGTGCTATGCAGGTAAACCTCACTCCTCTGACCTCAAAAGGTGCTTTAATATGAGATGCTACAGGCCATGGTCTTTAGCCTCCTTGTTAGAACAACCGACTCCTATGCAAAGAATTGCCGGTTCGATTCCAGCTCAGTGCAGGTTGGGTGCAGAAGGACCGGTGGGTTATATGTGGGGGCTTGTCTAGGTTGGGAGTGAGGTTTAGGCGGGTGAGTGTGACAGAGGACAGCTATTGAAGTGCTATGCAGGTAAACCTCACTCCTCTGAGCTCGAAAGGTGCTCTAGCAACAGACGCTAGAGGCCATGGTCAGTGCGGGTTGGGTGCAGTATGACCTGTGGTTTACATGTTATGTTTAAGTTCTAAGAACTAATTTTTTGAACTTTTTACTAAACTTTACCATAAAAATGTCCTATGACATAGCAACAATTAAGAAAAAGAACTCTTAATGATATACAAATAGCATAAGAACAATTTATCTTTATTGTTGCACATTTATCTTTATATAGTGCTATTTTAAATGAACATGTATTTCAATAATATCGTGAATAATTATGAATCTATTTTATTTTTCCTCCATGACTTGTTGGTCATTTTTAATGAATAGAAAAATTACAACTCAACGCTATCTCATGGTAATTTGTAATTTTTTTTGATTTAGTGGCTAATTCGTACAAACTTATTCATACAATTTAGTACAATTTGCTCATCTCCCAATGACGGTTGGATTTAGTGGTGGGATTTGGTGCATTTTCATACAACTAAACTGTACAAATTTGTATGAATTAGCTACTAAACTGACAAAACATCAAATAATGTTTCCTTGTAAGATTAGGCTGGCTTCAGTCACATAATCCTGAATTCATAATTCTACAACTAACTGTATACAACTGGCAGTATAAAATGTGCATATTGTGTCACATCAGACATGGTTTTCAGTGACAAAATGTATCAAGTTCTTATGTTTTTAGAAATATATAGATGAAAAAAAAAAGATTTCCATTTACTAAAATAGCCACTTATAAAATTAGGTCTGAGGTGTTTATTAATGATTTTACGATTTTACTTTATAAAAGCTGTAATTAATTGAACTATGCTTGAAACAGTCACACTTTGAGATGTGCCTCAGAAATATAATAACACAGTACTTTGTATAACAAAAGGTTTATGAAAGACGCAAGTGTTTAATCATGCACTGCATTTTAAATGATGACAATACTAATTACATTCATTTTTGTTATGTCACGTCAAAAAAGAGAGTTTAACATTCTGATATGCTCGTTCTTTGGTCTTCGTTTTATTTCTGTCTTTTTCTAAGAACTCTTCAAGGATAAGACTGATACTCGGTGGATGTGGACGTTCAAATGAAACACTCAGAAATCAATAGTTCTTTTATAAAGGTCTAACTAGGCAGCAAATAATGGCCTGTGAGAGAGACAAAGTGGATACGATGCTGTCTTTTTCTCTGAACTAATCTAACATGCACATGGACACACACACACACACACACGCTTGTCTGAACCTAGCATGAAACTCGTGAATATTATTTTGACATCCTTGGCTACCTATCAGGGGCCTTTCTCTTTGAGAAAATAAAAAGGACTCACAAAGGAGGAGTGGTTCTTTAGATAATTGCAATTAGTATTTTTGGCCGGACACTGTGTCTTGGCTGGGATCCAGCTCGGAGAATTGAGTGCTGGAGCATCGGCCGGTTCTGGCTGCCGTCCAAGAGCTGCTGCTGGTTTGACTGTGTGTTCAGACCATGAAGGACTAGTGAGGACCAAAGGAAGCAACGCTCCAACTACATGACAGGATATTATTTCCTGCAAATGCTGTGAGTCCCACACTGCCAGCCTGGTGCATAAAACAACCCCCTACCTTCCCATCCGGTCCTTTATGCTGCTGCTTCTTCAGCTGAAAGATGGTGGAATTGGTGCCCACTTCCACTCTGGCCCGACTCTACCTGTAGGACACAAGGTGGGCCTGACAATTGGAAAAGGATGAATACAGAAGTGATTGCAACACCAAAAAAAAAAAAAAAAAAAACTACTGTTCCTCTAAGTAATGTAATGTAATTAAATGTGTGTTTATATAGTGCATTTATCGTGTATGGCCATAATCATGAGGGGTGGGGTGGGGGTTGGTCTCTTCATCCACTTGGATGATGCAACGGCAGCCACACGACAACAGCACCAGTACGCTCACCTCACACCAGCTATTAGTGGAGTGGAGAGACAGTGACAGAGCCAATTCAGTGGATGGGGATGATTGGGAGGCTATGATGGGTAAGGGCCGTTGGAGAGAATTTGGACAGGACACTGCGGTTACACCCCTGCTCTTTACGAAAAGTGGCATGAGATTTTTAAAGTCCTCAGTTTAACATCTCATTCGAAAGATGGCACTCACTGACAGTATAGTGTCCCCTTCACTTTACTGGGGCATTAGGACTTACACAGACCACATGTTTTCCCATGCGGCACCCATCCAAGTACTGACCAGGCTCAGCCCTGCTTTGCTTCAGTGAGTAACCGGTTTTGGGCTGCAGTGTGATATGGCTAGGGTAGCAATATGCCTCCTTTTAGGGAAACATTAGTATACATATTAAAGTGTTCTAGCTTTAAAGAGATTTTTCACCCAAAATGTACTCATTGTTTATTCACCCTGTGGTTAAAAACCTTTATAAGTTTCTTTATAAGCTAAAAACCTCTAACCATAGACTTCCATATTTAGACAAACAGATATTTTAGAAGTCAATGGTTGCATGTTTCCTTCTTTAGTGTTCAACGAAAGAAAGTCAAACAGGTTTGGAACAAGTAAAGGGTGAGTAAAGGATGATATTTTATTTATTTATTTTATTTTTATTTTTTGTTTTTATTTTATCCTGTTAAGGTCCTGAGATATTGAAGTCAAATAAAGGACAAACCAGTGCTACTTTGACAAAATTAGGTGAATATATTGTAGAAACAGCTTGCCAAAGATAACCTTCCCAAAACAAAACACTTTAAATAACATCGGTCTGTAGCAGAGATGTATAGTAACGAAGTAGAACTACTTCACTACTGTACTTAAGTACTAAAAGGCTGTATCTGTACTCTACTGGAGTATTGTTTTTTTTTTCTCCTACTTCTACTTTTACTTCAGTACATATTTTCGATGAGTTTAATACTTTTACTCCAGTAGATTTTTTATGTGCTGCTTAGTTACTCGTTACAATTATAAAAATGTAACGAATCATTCAGAACCCACATTATCACTGCCAGAGCAGCAGATGGCTCTGTCATAGGTTTGACTAAGCTGGCTCGTCATCATTCAGACGATCAAAGAAGACAGCGCTGCCTGCCTGTATTGAGAGCATTTAGTTTGTTTTCGACATGGAAAACCCAGAAATTCCACCTTCAACTCCTTCACTTTCAACTGTTCGTGGCGATGAGGAAAAAGACCAACCGTGGCCCTATTTAGAGTCCATGTTTGCATTTGTCGGAGTGAAAGACAGTTCATAGAATGAAGTGTATACTCTGCCTCCCAAAAGATGCAAAATAATGGCCTTCAAAAATTCACCATCGATTTTGAAGAAACATATCAAGTTAAAAATAATGTAATACACAAACACAGCAGTTTGAGCTATCTGTAAGAGCTAGATAAGTTAACTAACGTTAGCTACCCGCAGTTCATAACATGCTGCAATCTTCACTTAACGTTTTATTTATATTTTAAATCGTAAACCGTGGTTCTTTTTAAAATAAACAAAACAATATGATGTCTTTGGACTGCTTTCTTTAGTAATTACATAACGCAATACTTGTACTTTTACTTTCAGTACTTGAGTAGTAAATTTTAGAATAAACTACTTGCAATACTTAAGTACAAAAAATGTTGAATACTTTAGTACTTCCACTTAAGTATGGTGCTTAAAGAGCACTTCAACTTCTACTCAAGTCACTTTTTTGATAAAGCACTTGTACTTTTACTTAAGTCTGGGTCTCTAGTACTTTATACATCTCTGGTCTGTAGTGATGATGCAATAGATTGTTATGGCTACATGGTCCTGCCTTCTTTCACATGGAAATGTCATGTTCAGTCCATCAAGCTTTGGCCCAATCCCAATTCTATTTTTGTACCCCTACCCCTTCCCCTTCCCCTATGGGACAGCACTACAACACCTGCACACGTCATCATATGTCATCGCGATCTCTTGCTTCATATGAGATCAGACGATGGCGACTGCTGTAGTTATTCCAGTTGCGTTATTTTTTTGGTATTTCTCTTCAGGAAATCACTGAAGACAACAATATTATGTTATCATAACGATCTAATGTGGCAATAAGATCATAACTGTACTGTGCATTTACACCCTGACCATATTCATTTATGTAAACACACGAAAAACAACATTAACATTATAGCAGACACTGTAAAAAGCTCATTCACAGCCACTAGACTTTTCTGACAGGGTATTCCAGTCTCAGATGTGAAAGTATGTCGTGAGACTGCTATACAGCAGTCTTTATTAGGGATTATAGATAGCCACATTTAGCGTTTATTATTTTATCTTTTTTTAAAGCATGATGGTAAAACATAAATGTCATTGTGAATGTAATAAAACAAATGTTTGTTTGTTGTTAAAAAAGGTAATAATGACAAAAAAAATACTCATTTGTGCATCTCCTGACCTCTGTGTGCAGCCATGCTGCTGTTGTGGATGGTGTATTCTGGGAAATATTCGTACCCCTTGGTTTCGAGTGTGGTCCTGAAAAATCAAGAGGGGTAGGGGTAAGGGGTAAGGGGTAGAATCGGGATTGGGCCTTTATGTCAGTAAAAATATAAAGACTTAAAAAAAAATAAGTAATAAAACTTTTAAGCTGAAAAAAAAATCCCACCAGTTAGCAGTTTAGCGATTTTGCTAAACATTTACTTCTGCTCTGATATTAAAAAAAAATCCTTTAAAAAGGAGAAAAGAATTAATATAAATACCTTAATTCAGGGTCTTAAGCGACTTCTTTTTCTGAGTGTGCATGGTGGGCCAGACCCATGAAGGGTAAGGAGGTGGTCTTCCATAATTGTGTACACACAAAAAATACTACTTATTTAAAATGAGCTGAAACAACACAATTCTTGAGATTTCATTGGGACAACTTAATTTGTTTATGTTCGGTCCACATAAATTTGTTAAAAGTGTTAAGTTAACCTAATCAATTTGTGTTGGGACAAGATGAATGAATTGTGTGGAATTCTGCATTTTTTACAGTGTATATAAATGTAACTTCAATTCAATAAATAATAATAATAACAAAGTATTGTTAGAATTCAATATTCTAAAGTGTTCTTTTTATGTTTACATTCTGCTGCATTAAAAAGAAATACTGTCAAAAACACTTTTGCTGTTAAAGCTCGTTTTTTAAACTGAGCTGAAACAACACAATTGTTGAGATATTATTTGGGATAATTGTTTTATGTTTATTCAACTTAAATTTGTAAAAACTAATGGGGTTTTTGTGGTAACTCCATGTTGTCCCAACACACATTGATTGTGTGGAACCTAGCATTTTTTACCTACCTCTCTCCCTACCTCCCTTTCTTTCTTTCTTTCTTTCTTTCGTTTCCCTTCTTTCGTTTCCTTTCTTTCTTTCTTTCTTCTTTATTTTCCTTCGTCCCTTCCTCTCTCCCTACCTCCCTTTCTTTCTTTCTTTCTTTCTTTC